>ML686140.1:2005813-2042448 GCA_007922175.1 Pelusios castaneus | reverse complement strand
TAAGGGTATTTAGGCTCCTAACTCCCATTGATGTCAATAGAATATCTGGGCCTGCATGATTTAATTTTTCTCACAACATGGTGGAGAAAACACTGTTGGACGCCCTTGCCTTGTCTTTTCTACACCTCCTGTCAGTAGTAGTAATGGTGGGAAGGTTTTCAGAAGACAAAGTGCATAACTTTCACACATTATAAATCAGTACTGCCCAGAGCAATACACTTCTGAAAAACTGGTGTAAGCAAGAAAAGAATCAAGCCCAGACCATCTGAGGGAGAAGGATTTTCTTGGGCTCTCCATGCCTTTCACAAAAAATCACTCTAAATTCTACTGGCCTCCCTAAGAGAAGAATATTGGCCACTTTCCTAGATATAAATCATCTCTTTGTGGAATTTACCTGAGTCATATGCAGTAACACATTCTTTTAAATTGAACATCTCTGTGTGCCTCCGGTTGGTGCCTGATTACAGTTATCTCCATTTCTATTTATTATCCCATCAATTCAAGCTTAACACCCTTCAGAGTGGGTTTTAAAAAAAGATATATTGAGGTTGGCTTTGCTCTACGATTCATCTTGTTTAAATGCTAGTTAAAAGCCAATTTGCAGAGTCACTTGCATTTCACACCATTTCCTGAATCACTTTCAAACTGGTTAATAAGTAACACCATGGCTAATCACCAACAGATACTTTCTCACTCCCTCATCCCCTTCATCTTAATTTTATTTCACTGAGTGTGATAAACCTGCAAAGGAAATCCATTTCACCATACAGAGCACAAAATGTATTCATTCTAGCACAAAAACATCTCAGCTTGACTAAACCAATGTGCTTAAAGCAGGCATAATCGGCTGCCTTCAAGCTATGCAGATAATAATTTGGATCAGTTTGAATTTACTTTGCCACACATGCACATGTTTTAAAAAACAAAGAAAGTTTAATTAAAAACTTTCTGTTGCTTCCATGGTCCATAACAGTTATTTTTGGCATGGAGTCATGTGCCAGTCTCTTGGCTGGCTTGTTATACTGAGTTAATTTCATCCTTTTGGAGAATGGCAGGACAGAGCTGGGACTGAGAGCATTCTCAAATAAGAATTTCTTTCTCCTAAACTCTGTCCTCCATTACAGAGGTGGGCTCAAACCAAAAAGTTCACATTCAGATTGAACTTCAACAAAGTTTAGGGATGATGACATCCATTGCTGTGGTTTGGCCCATCATAACGATGGAAATTTCACCACCATTTCCAGGTTGTGCAGACCTGGGATTTTGATTCAGCCATATCTCTAAACTTTATGTACTGAGTTATAAGATATCCTTCTGTCTTTGGTGGGCCCAATTTCCCATTCCATTACATCAATTTGACACCAGTATAACCACTCATTTCAAGACAGTAACTAAGCAGAGAATAAGGCAGAACATTTCTTTCAATGTATTTTTCCATGTTTAATGAAGCACTAAAATGAAAGTGAAGGTCTTGAGTTTCTGCTGTCAACTAAGGAATCTATTCTGAATGTGTATACACAGCTCCTACGGACATTGTAGTTAGCTGGCCAGGAACTCTAAATGCTGGGCGACCGGTGAATTTTAATATATAGGCCAGATCTTCAGCTGAGGTAAATTGGCATAGTTCCACAAACTTCAGTGCTGCTTAGTGATTTACACTAGCTGAAGAGCTGCTCCATAAACTCAGGGCTTCTATTGCGTGGCATGGAATTCTGAAATATAAATCTGGGTCATTAATTTATGACCTCCACACTTTCTGAGCTATGCTTTCCATGAGGCAGAAGTGTATAAAGTATGGGCTTCCATTCCAAAGCTTAAAGGAGACAATAAAGTCAGGGAGATAGACATGGACTGAGAACTATAGCAAATAAAGGGAAAGGGCCAAAGTTTTATCTTGAGCTACATGTGTCCGGATTTCACTGCAGTCAGTGAGAGTTGTGAATACCCCCGTCTGCAATCAGGAGTTGTCCCTAAATAGACAACACTTCTGCAAGCACTTGCCTTAAATCCATCCTTAGCTTTATATATGTAAGTCCATTTATTTCAGTGTTTTAAGCATGCAAGTGTTTACAGGATCAGGGCCACAATGTATTAAATGATATTTTCACTTTCTGGACCATATTTACAGCTGTGAATCCCTCATTAAAGCCCGTGGAGCTTTACTGGGGAAAGGGAGTAGATTTTGATGGTGCTATGGTGATTCTTCAAATCACTGACTGACCAATTACTCTGACTAGTGAGTTTTTCAAAGTCTCTTTATTGCTAAAGTGATGCACACAGAGAAGACTGCCAATAATTTTATTTTTCTTTTCAGCAAAAGAAGCATCATGTACGCAACAACAATCTGAAAATGCAAATGAACTAGCCCCTGGAAAAGGCCCACTCACCCCAAAATGCTGTGTAGACATACCTAGTGAGGTTTGAACTCTGAAAAGGGGTCTTAACTGCTAATCACTTTTCCATGTTTACTGACAGCTCTGCCGGAGTTCAATCTGGAAGCACTATCGATAGCAGTCATTCTCTAGCTATACCTGGGTAGGGCACAGACTAGTCATAGTTTAGCCTAGCAAACAAATCCCTCAAGTATAAGAGAGAGTGAAAGAGGGGCCACTCCCATTTCAGATGTGAGCTCATGTAGGATGTCATGAGTCATCCTTCAGAATGTATAATTGTACTGGGAGACGTATTCTCCTCTATCACCTGCCCCTCCCCTCCAACCTCTATTGATTTTTCATTAAGCAGCATGGCAGACAGATTTCAAAACAGTTGTGTTCCCTTTGTTAAACAAAACCAGAATCCACTTCTAATCAGAAACCTCATCTATCCTTGAGTTGAATGCAATAACATATTTCTGCTCGAGTCACTACACAATTAAAATGAGTTTCTGGGAGGGTGCGGCTCTTGATATTCTATTTTGTTGTGTACAGTGGATGTAAGAATTTAATAATTGTTATTCAGTTGGATTAAACTGGCTCATTTCTAAATGGAGTAATAGGAGGATTTAACCCACTTGCAACAGATGATTTTCTGGCATCCAAGAGGGGCAGGTGACAACAAAGATACTACTCCATAGTAGATTCAAGTATGGAGATAACGGAACTATAACTGGGTAGACAGACTTTTACAACCAGTGTCCTGCTCTTACCCACTTGTACTAGTCAAGAATGGCAGGCTATAAGCAAACCCTTCAGCGTGATGGACAGGAATGGTATAGAGTAATAATTCAATAGATCTTACCACTACTGAATGATTATGGTGTCTCTGGGGGGTGGAGGGGAAAGAAAATTGCATTTTTCTTCCTTCTGCTATTGAAGCCCTAGTCCTAAGCATTGGATTATTACACTACATACCAGTGTGAAACTTAATTTTGTTCTTTTAAAACTTCCCTTATACATTGCATGGAGTAATTTCCTACAATGCTTTTGAAGTATTTATGTATCTGAAATGTTGTGTCTATTGTTGATATACATTAGGCTTTTGCTATATCTTCAAAGACTTGTGTAACCTTCCAGAGTCTAACACCAATGCTAATGTCTTACCCCGCTTGGCCTAGATCATAGTGCAAGCTCTTGTTTCTGAAGCATTTCTTCTGAGGCACGTAGTGGTTTGGTTCACCCTTTAAACATCGTTACCAGACAGTGTTAGAGTAGATCCAAAATATCCAGCACTGTCTAGTAAGATGTCCACAGAGGACCAGAGTCTGTCCAGCAATCAGAGGAATGCAGCATCCATTAATGTTCTCATAATCTTCAGGAAACTCACTTCCCATCAAAACTAATGGAAATGGCTCAACAAATGTTGCCCTAAATAAATAAGCAACCCTTTTAACAGCATTCTGTATAGGTGATGAGTTGAAGAAAATAAACTTTTGGCAATAATGGAAAGTAGGAAAAAAACCTGGATTTCTGGATACAAAAATATTTATCCAAGGAGAGGACCTAAAAATAAAAAAAATTGATATAATAATAGTCTAAAATAGAAACGTGACCGAAATTCTACTTTGGGGTTATGCAAAAGCAGTAACTGTGCCTTTTGTTACATTTTCCCCATCCCCTAAAAGTAAAAAAAAAAAACAGTCACGGTTTTCAACCTCCCCAGCTGTTAGAAAGAAATACAGAAGAAACTGGTACAGAAGGGAGCTTCAAAGAATGAGGACTAGGTTAACATTTGCTATAGCTTCAGTGGTGAGAACTGGAATTTCTGATGTAAATAGTTCACAAGACTAAATTTAAGATCATAGGATGAAGGTAAATGTGGGTCTTAAACAAGGGTAATAGTGATAGTAGACATATGTAACTCAACAGCATAATTAACTTACTACTAAGTAATGCCAAAGATGATAGTATCTCTCCTACTGATCATGTATTTGTTCACCTTATAAAAAGGGAAATATTGCTTTAGCATATACTGTGTAACACATGCAGAAGGGGGATCCTACCATAGTTCACAGTTACTCCGTAACCATGCATTTCCTGATCAGTGGGTCACACTCCATGTAGTTCTTAATACGCTAGCGCAGTGGGTCTACGCTTTTTTCCATTAGTAGACCCTTAAAAGTTTTTGAATGGAAGTGCAGGCTCCTTTGGAAATCTTGTACATAGCCTGCGGACACTCGGGGGTCCATGGACTACATGTAGAGAGCTAGTGGGCTAGCGAACAGGATGCTGGACTATTACTCAAAAGACCTAGATTCTATTCCTGGCTCTTCCACTAACCTGTTCTGTGACCTGAGATGAGTCATTTCCCCTTTGTTTCTCCTCCTGTTCTTTGTCTGTCTTGTCTCTTTACACTGCAGCTCTTTGGGTCAGGGACTGTCTCACTATGTCTGTGTACAATGTCCAGCATAATAGAGCTCTGATCTCAGGTGGGGTCTCTAGGCACTACTGTAATATAAATAACAATATTAATTTCAATTCAAAGCTAGCCACAGATAAAGAATCCAGCAGGGTACCTGTCACCCACTGCAGATTGCATAAAATCTAGACAGTGTCACCATAGAATAATTTCCTGGAAATAATCAAACGTTTCAATTCAAATAGTTAAAATGAACCGCAAACAATATATATGTGAGAGACCCTTATGGTTTTTTGTTGTTGCTGCTGCTTTTTGTAATGCTTAACACCTGCCAGGTGCGCTGAAACACCTGTCCGTAATACCCTGTGTAAGATAAAAATATCTAACAGCAGATATACCCTCTCAAGGATATTCTTGTAAATCATTATTTACGGCACTTTTAATAACTGATAACTGAAGGAAGAAGCAGACTTCCTGCATTGTTCCAGTAAAAAGTCAAAAGACACAAAAGGCGTCTGCGTACTTCTTTAGGCCAGGTTCTTGTTTCCACTAAAATCCCTTTGCATTGCTTTAGCAGGCCAAAGGGAGTTTAAAGCTGGTATAATGTTGTGTAATTTATACCCACTTTAAGGCTCCTCTACTCTGCCAGATTGTTGCAAAGGAGTTTCAGGATAAATGTGATCAGGCCTCTTCATGTTCTTCTACTTTTAATATGTTGTGATACAAATGTCTCTCAAATAATAGAGAAATATTATGAGAATTTTGTTTTTAAATGTGTAAGTGTCTTTTAAACATTGTTTGACCTAAGTGGTGGTGTTTTGATCCAGATACAAGATTTTGATTCTGATCCAAAGCTTAAAAAGTCACCTTTTTAAACAATGCCCACTGTTATAACATACTAATGCAGAAAGGAAGCAAGTACCATCTAGGAAATTTGGTGTGATAAGAGGGGACAGAGCAAACTACAAAAAGCAAAGCTCAAAAAGTGAAGGGTGTTTAAATTGACACTTCATAAGAACAAGGTGACTGTTCAGAATTTTAAATAATTTTTACTAGCTGGAAAAAACATCATTTTGAATATGAAACAAAGTTTGAAAGTAGGGATCCAAAGTGTAACTACTAATAAATCCTTATGATATTTTCTGTAAAGTTATAACACGCAGTCTGGAAGTTAGAAAAATGGACAAAAAAGATTCAATCTGCATTTTCACAGCTACAAAACTTCACATTTTTGTTTGAAAGTATTTATTATATCATTGTTATGTTAAAAGTGTGTTCAACTTCATGGTTTTATATTTATATGTTCACTTAAATAATATCTTCAAAGTCTAATCTAAGGAAAAGTGTTTTGTAATATTGGTTTTTAGCTTTTAATCTAGACACCCAAAGCATTTTATTCTAGGTTTACTCATGCCTGAGAATTCTTCAAAATTATCTTCAATCAAGCACGGTTTTTCTTTGTATTAGTTTCCATATTGGCCACTAACCTCTGGTTCCAAATTCGCTGTTGAACTTTTCCACGTTGTGTGTGAGACACCATAATCATCATTACCAGGCAGTATTAGAAACACAGAAAACATCCAATGCTGCCCAGTAAGATGGTAATGACATCCCAGGATCGCAGTCTACAAGTAGCAGATAAACCACCAGCCAGAAAGTCTGATTACTTGGAGAAGACAAAAATGAGAGAGAGACAGAGAGAGAGAGAGAGAGAGAGAGAAAATCTCACCCTGTAATTGTCAACCTTTTGTGATAATTATTTGGGAGAAGGCACTAAATTATAACTTTCTAATAACTTAGCAAAAACAAAAAACAAAAACAAAACTTACTTTGGTTTCTGATCATTTTGAACCAAGGCTTTCCTTTTACCCTAAACCTTACTGTTACCGCATATTGACAGATCATGTCAGATATATCTAATCTGACAGCTCCCAATGCAACGTCTCTGAAAATGATGGATTTAACAAGATAGTAAATTAATCATAGCCAACCATCACAGCCAACGTAATGCATCCTAATTGCTGTCATAAGTTAATAACAATGACAAGGCAAAATGCTAAACCCTGTAACCAGTTGGATCTCAAGCTAAGGGTTAAATGCACATTCAGGCCCAAATTCAAGAGGTAAACTACTGACAGAGCAAACCTCTCTTTAAATATGCCCATGCAATTACATATAAACTTTACCCGTGCTTTTACTAGACAACTGATATTTGCTGCTTTCTTGATTCATTTAAACTAGGCTTCTTTTTTTCTTTAACTTCAAAGAGAAGAATTTTGAATTGAATGTAAATTTATTACAGAGGAATTCTTAATACCTAGCAATTGGGGATGTATAGATAGAATTCGGAGACTGTTAGCAGTCCCTCCACATCCACAACTACAACTTCATGAGATTCTGTGCATGTGAATTTTTACAGTGTCATATCACCAGGTTAAAAAGGGAGGGAGAAGTAGAAAACACAAAGTCATCTGGAGCATTTAAAAACCTGTGTAGCAGCTAAACAAATTAGTGCAATTTGTCCAGCACAAAGAGGCTAAACATTGATACCTAATACCTTTGAAAAGTAAAGGCCTGTAAAATAACAAATATGCCTTCCATCGCATTCTGAAACCAGCTGGAAATCCCTGTTTGCCAGACACTGCTGACAGATAAAGCTGCTAGAGCCTGCTGGCTGTGGTAGGGTTTTTTGTTTTTGTTTTTCTCGTTGCCTGCTTTGTTGCTAAGACCTTTGCCAAGCCCCCACCATTTTGATCAGTGACTATGTCGGAAGCAGTAAAATGGCCTCCAGGTTTAACTCGGGAAACATCAGGGATGTCAAATCTGCAGCTTGGGGTGGAGGGAAAAGAAATTGTATTTGTTTCCAACTGACTTCAAATCGGCAGAAAGTTGGTGAATGGTGAATGCAAGATCTACAATTTTAATTTACAACAGCAACAACAAAACCCCAAAAGGATCTGCTTACGTACTAAATTAAAAAGCCTGACAAGGAGAAAACCAGCCACCAAACCCTCCTCTTTTTTAATGTAATGATCAAGCTAAAATCAAGGGACACATCAAAAGGGGACCATGGTACAAAGATCAAAACAATTTTGCAACTAATCTCAGCTAAACTCTGAAATCACAGAAGACAGGGAGACCAAAAAAAAAAAAAAAAAAGACCCCTACACTGGTGTTGTATATAAATTAAATTATACTGTATGTAGGTTACATTGTATTGTGTGTAGATTAATGGACTCTTTTATTAAAATTCACAGATTCACAAAGATTTTCAGTTAGGAAAAATTCCAATCACTAAATTCTGATGCCTACAAGAGACATTAAAATAGCACTTCCATGCCTATTCTCCAAACAACTTTAAAGCCTGGAATCGTATAGCCTGCCCCTCCATCCTCATTTGGATAAAGAACAATCTGGGTTTTCTTTTCATCATTTTGTGCTGGTGCTCAGCAAATGGTTAACTAGTCAACTGCAGTGGAACTTTGCTTTTTTACTAGAACATGTTGCGCCCCATCTCATCCTAGCTATTAGGTAACTGTCAAAAAAGATAAAGCATAGCAAAAGCAGCTGACAGATAGACATGTTCCATTTAGCTTACACAGGTTTCAGCCTACAAAAGGAGTTTTCATTTTTTTACATCAATAATTCATGGAATTAAAAAGACAGCTGAAGGGAGTGTTATGCAATAGATCCTCTTTGTCTAAAATAGCCTAGATTTTAAGTGTGATCATTGCTTCTGAAATAAAGTGTAATTATTAGGGAGGGTTTATAAATAATAAAAATCCCAGGGTATATTGAACATTGTTTTGATACATGGCATCTAGCACTATTACCCATGTAATATTAGATTTGTTAGAATGACCATATTTTTAAAAAATTACATGGAGTATAGTTATAATTGGACCATAAACATCATTTTATTGCACTTGAAAGCTGAGGGAAATATTTTAAACAAAATAGTAAAAACAAGATAATGAATAGCTAAGATTTTGATATTTCACATTGTTTTGCCCACAAAACACTGTCTTCCAAGGATCTGAGACCTGTGAATGATTTAACTCATCAACGTGCTGACCGAGGCCTAACAGAGTGAGTTCAGGTTTGTGGGTTTGAGCTAGAACCTGAAGTGCTTTACAAGTTTTCTCCTTCATTTCCCTGTTTGTTATGGCTCTGTAGGGTTTGAATCTGTAGAAATGGTTTTCCTAGGATATTGCAAAGATTTCAATGTGACTGAATAAAATAGGTGCATTGAAAACAAGTCTTCCATTCATTGCATCAGAATGACTTGTCTACATTATACAAAGTCATGCTTAAACGCTATGAGAGACTCCCCCCTTCCCCCCTGATATGGTGTGTGTGTGTGTGGGGGGGGGGGTTGGCCACACAAGGATGTCAGTAAAGTGTCAATTTTATCCTAACCAGTGACTGATACTGTTTGCAATATTAGGAAGATGCTGTAAGTGAACAAGAGGTGCTGATCAAATTAAATAACCCAGACAAAATGGGCCAAATTATCTGCTGTTGTAAAGTGGTGCCATTTTATTGACTTCACTGTTTTAAGGTATTAGAGTTTTAAATAGTGTTATCTTTAATTCTTTGAGGGCAAATCGTGTCCCTCTTTTGCACTGACATAAAAGAAAAAAACACATCACATACATCATATATGTATTTGACTCGTGTTGCAACATATATTGGTCCGATATATCATTTTGCTGGTTTCTGTGTATTTTGTGATTCTAAAAGTACTGAATGACTTGAAAATTGGAGCCAATTATTACATACAGGTACAGTATATTGCTTGTATGGGTCATACTTTACATCAAGTATGTTGACTGAGATGTTTGGGCCTTGAAAATTTAGCCAAAAATTGTTTATTCCTCATAAGATATTATTGCTGTAAATAGTGTTATCTTTAATTCTTGGAGGGTAAATCATGTCCCTCTTTTGCATTGACATAAAAGGCCTAAACACAGCTGAACTGCCACAGTTACGCTGACTGATGAGCAGTCCACACACAGAAAAGTCTGACAAGGGGGACACTTTAGACAACAGAGTGGAAATTGTGGGCAGGGCTCAGTCCTTGGATACTTAGAAACTGAGGTGGGTCTTAGGAATATTTAGAAGATGGAAGATTTACATGGAAGATGGGTGGACAAACTATGGGAAACTGAGTGCCAAAAATTCCATAGCCTGTATAAAAAGTGTAGTGGACCCCATTTGCTACTCTACCCTGTGGACTGATATAACAGCTGCAAAATGCAGTCATGCTTGTCTCCATATAGGTCAGCCACTAAAAACCCATTCTTTTGGGCTCTGTGCACAGGAGAGTTTGATCCTAAATGTACTGAATAGCGAGCATGCAATGGGATTGATATATAGTTGAGATGGGGACTGTAATTTGGGAGTTTCCTGAGCCACCTCCTGCCCTTAGATACACTTGCACAGCCCCAAATGCAGTTAATAGTACCTCGTACGTGACACAGCTCACCATTAGTCCAGGTTTGCCAACAGCTCTCAAACAATGATATCTAAGAGACCAATTTTCCCTTAAACGTAACGTAGGAAATAAATAACGGGTATAACAACTGTTGGCAAATGGGGGAATTTTTTTAATGATGACCATTACAGGAGAACAGCCTCCTGCTTCTCATTCATGTCAGTTTTCAACCACAGCATGGCACTGGCCGAGTTCGACTCAATTAATCACTGAAGCAACAACAAAAGACACACCAATGCTGTAGATGTACGTGTGAACATGCTGTTGTTAAATCACAAGTTCACATCAACTTCCATGGAACTAGAGACACAAGGCTGTAGCCGATAGGCACGAGACTCACTAAGCTTCTTTTGATGCCATGTCAACGATACAGCAGGGGGATCCAAATCAACCACACTTCCTTTTAGATAGTGTAGGGATGGTGCCAGCAAGTTTGGCAGTTCACCAGCTCCCATTGCTTTATTTCAAATCCCATGCACTCTGTAGGGAACACTGCACTTTGGGACAAAAATATTTAAATTTATGGCATCATGGGCCAGTAGAAAGATGACTAATTTAACTGTTGAGGCTGTGACAGCAAGACAGTGCTAGAGAGAGATCCAAGACCACCTTAATTAATGAAACAATATACTATACTATACTATACTATACTATACTATGGTGTCCGTCAGTAACCACTCATCTGTTACACAATGGTTCTTTTTTTAAAGGCAAAAATCCCTACTGCTGAAACCTTTGAACACTTTCAAATCAGCCATAGCTGCCACACTGAAGCAGAGGCAATGTGAAAACTGTATTATGCATATGAATATTTTCTTCAATATGAATTTCACTGGCACGAATGCCGATTCTGGTGTCATGAAGGGAACAACTAGAGGTCTAAGGTCCAGTTTCTGCCTTGAGATTCACCAAGACATATGTCTGTTTGAGAGATTACAGGCCCAAAATACTGATCTGCCTAATGCCTATATTCCCCCATTTCCCAAACATCATCTACTCATTTGAGATGGGGGATACCACTGGACAAAGAGTGGATTGAGCCAAAACAGAAGGATCTGATTCTAATCTCACTAACATTGGTTTCCACCAGCATAACATCACTGGGTCAGATCCTTAGGTATAAATCAATATAAGCACCATTGAAATCAACAGTTATGCCATTCTACACCAGCTCGGTATTGGCCCGTTAACTTGAATGAAGTTACTCCTCATTTACTGCAATGTCAATAAGAGTGGGAATCAGACCTTGAATTCAAAAGATTTTTCTGGCACCATCTGAAAGATATAGAAAAATTTAACACATGCAAGATACTATGAAAATTGAAAGGTGCAATAATTGTTCTGTAAAATCTTGCATAAGTGTGTAGCTAATAAATGAGTATGTGTTTATACACTTCCTTTGTTTATAGCTAGATCTCAGGTACATCACTCCCGGGATGTATTTGTATCCGTACAACCAGTAAATGGCTTACACAACTATCTATGCAGTTTTTTCCTCTGTAATAGATACAGTACATATCACTCTTCATCCTTCACATCTCCAAATACCATTTCAGATAATATAGCTGAAAATTACCTAAATAGAATGGCCAGATTCAGAATAATAATGAATAATAACTAGCTCTTATATACTGCTGTTATCAGATGATCTCTCTTATCCCCATTTTACAATGGAGAAACTGACGCACAGAGAAAGTGAAGTTCCCAAGGTCATCCAATTAGCCAGTGGAAGACTTGGGAATGGAACCAAAGTCTCCTGAGTTCCAGACTAATACCCTAGCCATTATGCAATGCTGCCTTTTATGCCTGATGTAACTTCATTGAAGTTCAAAGAAGTTACACCATATGTAAATTTGACTCTTTCTGTTGCAACATATATTGGTCAGATATATCATTTTGCTGGATTCTGTGTATTTTGTGATTCTAAAAGTAACTAATGACATGAAAATTGGGGCCAATTATTACATACAGGTACAGTATATTCCTTGTATGGGTCAAACTTTACATAAAGTATGTTGACCAAGATTTTTGGGCCCTGAAAATTTAGCCAAGAATTGTTTATTCCTCATATGGTATTATTCATTGTTATACTATTATATCCAATAAAGAAATAATCAGAAAGCTCCTATATCTGAAAGCAAAAAATATTTGTAAGGTGGCTGCGTAAAGAAAAGCGTATAGAAGGTTTCTACAGTATCTATTAAATGAGCACCAGCTTTATTTGGCACAAATTTGAAAACCCTGTCCTTAGCCAGATTTGCAGACAAAGAAAAGTAAAACCCAAAGGGCAGAATGTAATGAAATTTCCACTGCTCTTCTCTTTACTAAGATCAGAAATTGCCCTAAATTTGTAACAGAGAGGGCTTTGTATTTCAGACAATCATTTCCTGATAGGAAAATCTAAATTCAAATTAACTGTTGAGCATAATTCCACCACTCAGCTGAAATACGCTTCAGCTAACACTTAAGAGACTGAGGATTTTTTAAATGAAGTACTACTGTAGATTTCTTTGCTATGTGCATTCTACAATGGTGGCAGAGAACGGGGCCTCCAATGTGGTCAATATGGCAGTTCTCATCAGCAGTAAGCCCTTTATCTCTATAACAAGTGTTTCCTGCCAACATGCCTCAGCCATGATGTGCAGGCACCATTTCAAGGAGACGGAGGGTAATTAAATGTCTATTTGAAAATGAACTGCCTATTCACTACTACTCCCCCTCCTTCAGTTGCCAACAAGAGGGTAAATTGCTGATGGGTTTGTTGGGTGGACACACTTGTAGACTCTGAAATTAGATGCACCAACTCATTTCACATAGGCCTTCAAAGAGACATCATGTGTAATGATTTTAATTAACTACTAATCTAGATTCATGCCAGTTAGCCACAGGTGAAAGGCTTTATATCCTTCTCCCCAATCCCTTGTGATTTCCATACTTCCTCATAGCAAGGAAAGAACATGGGCTCTGTTTTGCTTTGTGGATATCTAGACTTCATAAATCTGTCAGTACCTATCTGAGCTTCTGAGACTGATGTGGTCCTGAAATTAGTATAGAATGCTACCATTGGTCATAATAGAGTGAGAATTTTAATTTGGCAATATTTTATACCCAATTCGTACAGCCATTAAATGCTCTAGGTGTAAGTCAGTATAATATCAAGAGTGCAGGACTGCCAAAAGGGAAGAGAATTGCCATGTACTATACTACCGAAAGGGGACACATACTACAGCACTCTATGCACATTTGCAAAGCATTGACTCTTGCATCAGAGAAATCATTGGAATTTGGAAGAGACCTGTTAGGTAATCCAGTTCCTAACTCACTCAGTACACTATAGTAAATGTTCTAGTGCTTGGGGGTGTGACTACTATTGAAAGAATAGGAGCCACTTGTATAGATTGGGGTTGCCACAAATGCTTCCTGAAGGCCTCCATCATCTTTGGTGTGAAATATCTTTCCCTGGAACTTCTGCCTTTTTTGACTATAGGGTCTGACTCTGTCCCCACTGGTTCATGGAAGCGGAGTTGAGTCTGTAGCATAGTGAGATGGAGCAAAGTTGAATGTAACACATTGAAGCTCATCTATCATTTCAAAAGAGATATAAACACTTACTTCACACAATTGTAAGGTAGACAGCAGAGTTTCAATGATCTACTTTATTCCCACTAAGAAAAAGAAAAATCCTTCCTTAGGCCCTCCCTTGTTCTGCATTCACTTCAGTGGGAACTCAGTATCTGGTAGGGGTAGGCTCAGTAATATAACCAGAAATGTGAGTGTTAACTAACTGCTATATTCAGTAGCATGCATTAGTACCTTCAAACAAAGACACAAAAGCAGTTTCGAAAGAAGTTTCACGAGTAAGCTGGAAAACGCCAGTGTACCCAAGCAGCTACAAAAGTGCTATATTTCTTAACTGCTTTCTGCAGTGCAAACAAACTGTTTCTTACATCTTGCTGTGGTGTTAATGATTATTCAACCGCACAATGGCTGGTGTATTTCCTTCCCTTGATGTCGCTCACAGCCTGCACATTAATGTTCCACAATGGAAACTGATTTCTGTTGCATAGTCTACTATTATGAGACAACAGGCATGATATGGTTTCAGAGGAACCCTAAACATTAACATGGCTTTGCAAGAAATGTACATTGCTTATAAAAACACAGCTAATTTTTAAATTGTTTACATTTGCAGTTAAAGGACTGGAGGCCACATTCTGATCTGAACTGCACTATTGTTAATCCAGAATAACTCCAATAAAGTTATTGGGTTTACATGGGATTTAGGCTGCTGCAATTGAGATTAGAAGATGGCTCTAGAAATTAAATACACACCCCTTCGAAGAGAGAATCCATCATTTTCATCAGACATGGTCTATCTACTAATTAATGCAAGTTTAGTAGCAATTATTATAACCATTGGCTGATTTTTTTTATTTTTATTTTTAATTATTGACTTAACTTGGATATATAAATGCAATTTTTTTTTTGGCCATGCTACTTGCACTGCTGAATGTTCCCGAAAAAGGTCACTCAGTGATATTGGTACCATTAAATAACCAACGTATTATAAAAACGAGAGTCGTGTGGCACCTTAAAGACTAACAGATTTCTTCAGGCAAAAACTTTCGTGGGCTCCAACCCACTTTGTCAGATACATGCATCTGAAGAGGTGGGTTGGAGCCCACAAAAGCTTATGCCCGAAGAAATTTGTTGCCACAGGATTCTCGTTTTTGCTGTACACAAACTAACATGGCTACCCCTCTCTCAGCCTATTATAGTGTCCTACAAGCCACAACAGTGCAATGACAAAGTAAAAGAAAGGAACTTCCCAAAAGTCCTGGAGCACTATACACATGAATTATAGATTCCATTCACCATCTCAGCCTGCGGGAAGAGACGGAAAATGATAGCAACCACCACTTTTAACATACGCATTTCTCAGATGAATCTCTAGTTCACACTCAAGAGTAACTCTATAGTTTTAGCTTTATAATATTAAATTATACAACCATTTATTTGTATCCAGTTTACTATCTGTTTAAAAACTGTTGGAATAAAAACAGTTATTTCTATTTGGACTGATGACCAAATTCACTCCATACTTTTACATAACTGCATTTTCAGCTAGTCTTTATAATCCGCTGTGCGCATAAAGTTATGAGTCCCGACATGGACAAAAATAATATTGAACCAATGTTCCACTACAATTCTCACCATTTCCAGTGAAATAAGCAATTCATGACCACCAGAGGCCTAACAAGCAAAAGAAATTTCTTATTCTGCAAAGCAAACAGCTCACTTATTGCGTCCTACAAGCAAATACGGTCCTAGTGAAAAATTAAACAACCCCCATGGAAAAAAAACACAAAATTGCTATGCTGCTGGAAGTAATAAAAATCCAAGTCATATAATTAAAAACTTCAAAACAGATTAAACTAATATAAGGGAAACATAGAAGAAATACATCATTGTTCTCCCACTCATCCACCCCAATATGGTATCACTGGAAGGTAGGCCTACATGCAGAAGAAAACCAAAAAAGCCTCCTTCTGACTGAAATGAAGGCAGAAAAGTTGGAAGGAGGAAGGGAATGGAATAGAAAGAGAAAAGGAAGTGGAGGATTCTCAAAGAAAAAGAAAGTGACTGTAACCTTACCGTGGTAAAAGGTCAAGGCAAAGAATGCAAAGCAAAAAACAAAACACACAAAACGCCAAAAATCTTTCAGGTTTCTGAGTCCTCAATAGTGCGTTTTCTGCGGCCATTCGGTACCCATGAAATATAAACCCACCCTAACGGTTGCCCAGGTTACTGACTTCATTTAGTTAATCATCACCATTATTACCAATGCTCAGGCCTTGAGAAAAAAGGAAAGAATGGCTGAAGAGGAGAGGAAAACAAGGAACTTAAAATGAAGCTCTTTTCCCCTCCCCTCTTTTTTTAAACACTACTGTTTAGCTATTGTACCTGCATCACCTTTATTCTCTCCTCCCTCCTCCATTCCCTCACCTTCCCCCTCCGCCTCCTTCTTTCTGAACTACAGTCAGGCAAAGTTCCACCAGCCTTAAAACAATCAGGTATCAATTATCCTCTAACTGAGAATGCGGAGTCTCCAGTTTTCACCCAGGTAGTTGCAGTTACAGAGAGGAATGTGACTCCAGCGTCAAAAACTAACTTGTTAGTTAACCTGTATGGTTGAGCCTTAATCAATAGTTAGAGACTATGAAAAGAACAAAGCATGTGAAACTTAAGCTTTTATCTTTGGGCTTCATCAGATAAGCTTTACCTGGAGTCTAAAAGGACAGGCAGACTTGTTTGTAAGCTTAAAAGCCTGAATGCAAGCTAAGTTCTGTTTCTAAAGTTCAGTCTATTTATTGACTATCTATTTAAGATTCTTTTTTATCCGGGCTAAAAAAAACTGTGGCATACCTGATTCTAATGACAGTGCCATTAAAAAAAGGGGTGGGGGTGGGGGGTTCTAATTAAAGTGAAATGTGTATTTCAACTATAATATGCCATTTTCTCATGGCCAGTTCCACCTGCTCAAAATAAAAGGACATTATATTTTTGCAAACAATATGTCTAACAAATTAACATGTGATTGCATTCATATTTTATCTTCAATTTTCATTTTTGTAATTTTAAAGCTCATTATTTACCCTATGATAAGACACACATCAATTGTCTCTTTGCAGATCTTTTTGCATTTTTCTTGGAGTCACTAAGGGCATTTTAAGGAAAAACCCAATCATTACTGAGATGAGTAAACCTTCACAGGAATAGGGATACCAAGAGTGTTGAAATGGAAATTTTTCTTCGTTTCTGAAAAAGGTATCAAAGCAATTTGCAAACACTTCAATAGTTTGTTACATGGGATAAATAAGCATTTTTTACTTTGGAATTTTATTGACTTTAGTCTCTGGCTAAAATAATAGCAATCAGCATTATTTATTTTTTTAAAAGAGAACAAGAAAACTCTCCTCTTAATCTTTATACCATCTTCAATAGCGTGAACAAAATACTCTCACCAGGTCAAATTCTGCTCTCAGTTACATTCATTTAAAATCATCGGCTTCCTGGGAAAATAATGTCAAATATGTTCCCAACTTCCATAGGAACTGAAATCTAGAATAGCATAATTTTATTTATAGTTTATCATCTGCTTCTTAGAAATGGCAGTCAGACACAACTCCCATTGACTGCAGTGGGAGCTAGTGGGGATCAGGAAGTCTGGAAAACAGGGCCTTTAACGTTTTTTTAAAAATTTACTTTCAGGAAAAGTCATTATTTGTTTATAGAACCTAGATGCTGAAAACACTTTAAAACGCACTTAACCTTCCCATGTGATTAGTGCCATTGTCTTTACTGGGATTACTCAGATGAGGAAAGTTAAGCATATTCATAAGGCTGTGAAGGATCTCGGTTCCATTACATTTTTTTTTTCAATACATCTATCTTCTAGGGGTCAAATTTTCACATTTGGGTGCCTAAAGTTAACTGCTCAAATCTGGATTTTAGTCACTGAAATATCTGTTTTAGATACTTAAATTCTGAAGATAAAATTTTCAAAAGTGATTTGAACACTGATTAAATCCAATAAACTTTCACTTAGGTGCTTTTGAAAATCTTGCTGTTATGCACTTCTGTCCCTATTTAGATGCCTAACTTAAGGTGCTCATGTGAAAATTTGCAATTTGAAACACAGACTTTCACACAAATACATTTCAGAACTATCAAAACTATGTTAAGATTTCATGAACTGACCAATAAATATTGCTGATAACTTAGTTTACGAATATATTTCCACCAATACATTACTGCAAATAATGGATCCCCCAAAAGCTTCTATATTAATGCTGTTCTGTGGGACCCAACAAATATAAATGTCTTGTTTACAGCAAAGTAATTTGTAAATCACAGTTCTTATCAATTAAGATAAATTACATTCAGCTGGACTTACAAAGTCTCCAATTGTGAGAGGAAAATATAGGTGAAATCTAATCAGTAAGGCTCAATGAAAAATGGTGGGGGGGAGCCCCGTAATACTTCCTGAGTTGTTCCTTTCACGATAATAGGTTTTAGAGGTGAGCTTCTAAAGCACCAGCTGAAATCAAAGGAGTTATAGAGCATTCAAATCAGGGCAAATTTTGGTTCTGCATTTGTAAAAAGTTAAACAGTCAAAAAGATTTCTGTCCAACTTTGTACTGTACTGGAATGTTCCAGAAGGTAGTTTTAATAAGGGGTGGAGGGGGAGGCTGAGCAAACATTTTCCGTTGACTCCCTTAATGTCCACAAACCTAGCCTTGCTGCTTCTTCCTGCTTGTGAACAAGTGAATGGTGAGAAAAGTCTCCATGCTTACAAAATACACCTAACTCTCACCCAATTTATTGTGTCAACACCAGCACCCAACAGCTTTCAGGCCAGAGACAAAAAACGGGACCTCACTCTTACAACTATTCTTCCATTCCAGTACTGAGAAAACAGACTAACCATCCAATGCCATTTTGATTCACAGTTAGACTTCATGCTTCAAACTAAAGCAGCTAATTTTGTTTTATCTGATGTCTCTTTTTTAGTGTCCAACTAGACAGCTCAAGTAAAGGCACGTCTGGGTTGGCACAAGCGCTCTACTTTAACTTGAGTGAATTAGTGAAAGATTAGAAAGAAGCAGAGAGACTCAATTACACTCACTTTGTTATGGACTTAAAAAGCCTGAGGAAAGAAAAGAATAAACAAATGAACCCAAAATGGCTCCGCCAAACCATAAGCTGAAACTTATGACTCTGAGCTGGAACAGAAGGACTTTCATTTACCCCCATTAATTTTAAACAATAACAATTATATATGGAAAATCCAAATCTTTTTCCTTCATCCCTGTACAATATTTTGAGTATTATTTTCAAATATCAGATAGTAATAATAATAATAGTAATAATTATTTATACGTCTGAAGCCAAAAAGATGGGTTTCTTTTCAATGTTAAACATACATTACAATACAATCCAATTAAAACCAACTGAAAAATGTAAACGACTAAAACAAATTGAGATGGAGACCATAACATAAGTGCATAACAGAAACAGTGATAGCTACCAATATGTAACATGGCTGTGTTTGATTTTTTCCAACACCTGATCTATCAACAAATGTTTAAGTTTTCCTTTTCAATTCTTAATAAATGCTGCATTTCAGTCACAATAACCTTTCAAAATGTATGTCTTTTCAAAGTTTGCCATAACTTCTCAGTGAAACCGGCTGTTTCCCATTGCTTCCCTCCTATTGAATTTCTTGCTTCTGCATTTACCTGCCCTAACTGGTTTGGCTACTTGTAAAATGAACGTTTGAATTCATGTGCTTCTTAACCCTCCCCCACAACTTAGACCAGACAAAACCTGATACAGTTTTAACACAATCCCCTTCAATCTACCTGGAGAAAAAGAAAAGAAAGAAAAAAAGACAGTCCCTGAAGAAACATAAGGAAGGAGCATTCTGATTTACTCGGTGGCAAATAATATCAAAATCATACTTAGCACTAGTTTTATCTATTTACACCACAGTATTAGAACACTATGGCTTAAAGGACCATGAAAACGCATACATTTAAGAAACTTCAGTGCTGGAAGCACAATAACCTTTTCCCAAACCAAGATCATCAACCTTCAAGTGGGTAACAAAAAGGGTGTAATGATCATCAGGAAAGTGCATGCGAAGAATTTTATCTTCAGATCTTTCCACATCTTGACAAAGACGAACTTGGAACGTTTGGTTTTCTTAGCGTGATGCTCACAGAATGAAAAAAATAAAAATAAAATAAAACAAAAAAATCATACACGGCGAAGTAAAATACGTGTACATTTTTTAAAAGACTATAAAAATAAACCCGCTTTTAAAAAAAGGTAAAGCATAGGATTCAAATGTGGACGATTGTCTTCACAGCCCAGAGCGATGTTGCTTGTTTAAGCTGGAATTGAGAAGAGACAGAGAATGTCTAAGGGCTCGGCTTACATGCAATTCTTCACCACTCCCTGCGCAGGTGCATTCTTTACATCCAACCAATCTCTTTGCCTCTAGCCATTAACAGGTGTGTCCTGAAGTTTTGGGATAGGCCAGAAGTGAAACTGATGTGCGTGATGCAGTCATGTTTTTCATGATAATGGATCCGCAACAGGCTTTCAAACCTCTCTACCTCTACTCATGGTTAATAAATAATAATTTATCTAAAAGGTGAAGATTCAGGTTCAACATGCTGCACGAAATTTAGCAGTTTTCAATCTTAAAATGACTGCTTGGCCTTCAGATTTGATTAAGAATGTGGGCCAACTGGCAACCAGTTTATATGGAGGCATGAATCATCTTAGAAAAACAATAGGAAACCATTTCCTTCCTCCCCTTGCTATATCATGTGCCAGAGAGGGGGATATACATCTCTAAGGAGAAAATTATATTGTGCTGCCATGTTTAAGGAAGAGATAATCTTCGAAAACAAGGATAGGGAATGCTCACCCAAATCACAACGTCAGGCCTTCATTGGTAATCTCAGCAGACAAGAAAGGAGTGAACGGACAATGGAAATCAACTCCTCCCTCACCAAACACAGAGGTCATTGCAAGGGAGGATTGCCATAAGGAAGGGAAGCTGGCTATACCTGTTCTATGGATGTCTCAGTGACCATCAAGCCCAGGCTTTTTATGAGCACTACATTCACTAAAATATACCTCTAAAAATGTGTCTTTTACAAAATATAATAAAGAAAAATAAAGTATTTTGCCTTGTTAAATATCCCAAAGGCATTGGTGCACTGTTCCTTTAGGTCACAATATTATCTACTCTTTTTTGCCCATCTGCTTGGTTTTAATTGAAGCTAAAATATCTATAACGTCAAAAGAGTACTATACTAGTAATTGCTCAGTCAGTACAAGTCTGATAGCTATTTACTCTTAGCTTTAGCTGTTTAGTTGAAGCTATCCAAATTAATCTACCCTGGGGTAATCTCATCCCATTTATTTGACACAAATATGTCTGCTGCATAACGGTCTCAATTTATTCTCAATGATCAATATAATATATAGAAGGGTAACTTAAGGCATAAGTGGAGCCAATGACTTGCCCAAGGGCACATAGAAATTTGCTAGCAGATTCAGGCACACAAGGGTTGACTTTCGATGGCTCAAAAAGAAATTCAATGACCCACTCCCATTTACTCTTAATCAAACTCCTTGAGTACCTTTCAAAATCCCAGCCAGAACTCACATCCCCAAACTCAGGCCAATATTTTCAAAAATAGAGGTCTAATATTAGGTTCCTAAATCCATATTTAGGTAGCTAAGAATGGAACTAGGGTGATTTAGACATCCTTGAGGCTACTAATTCTTGAGACTTGTACTTCTAAATTACTCAGGCACATTTGAAAATTCAATTTTTAGGGGCCTAAGTATGGACTCAGGAGCTTAATTTTAGACTCCTAATTTTAAAAAAGTTGGTCACATTTTTTTGCTACATCTGCCAAGCCACATTTTCCCCTCCTACAGTATATGCTTTGAGGCTAGTAACTAGTTGTTTAGTAACTCTTCAAAAAAATATGTCTTGCATGTGACTTGAAAGAAATAGAGCAAGATGTGGGATGGAACAAACATTAATGCCCAGACCGGGATGACACTCAGTGCTATCATTCAAATAAAAGCATGTAACATGCAGACACAAAATCTGAACAATAGTAAAACAGGAGATGAAAGTTGTGGCTTTTCAAAATACAATCATTTAGCCACATTCAAGGAAATTCTAAGCAACTTAATGAAAAAGAAAGAAAAATCAAACAATAAATAAAATGTTTGCTTCTTGTTGTGAAGAAAACATGCTGTTGTTTCCCATGGAAGATGTGTTTAATGAAATGACAAATTATTATGCTAATTAGTGCAACTGGCAGAAAAATTCCCATAAGACTCAACTTATCCTCAATAACTAACTCAGGCAGAAACCTTGGAAACCTTTAATTGCCTAAGACTGATTTCTCCAGCAAGAGACAAGGTGCAGTTTGGTAGTAATGTAGACACAGGCACTAACCAATTCAAACTAATTTTAGTTAGTTCGAATTAACTATTCGAACTAGAAAAAATTAGTTCGAACTAAGCAAGTGCCATTCATGGCACTTGCTTAGTTCAAATTAGCGATTTCCATTGATTTCAATGGGCCAGTTAGTTTGAACTAAGAAACTAACTAGTTTGAATTAACCCTTACTTCTAATACCCTATTTGAAGTTATTAGTCGAATTAAGGAAGCCCTTAATTCAGGAAGCCCTTAATTCGAACTAGTTAAAGCCTAGTGTAGCCATGGCTTTAGTTAGTTCGAATTAAGTTTCCTTAATTCGAACTAACTTGCCAGTGTAGACATAGCCAGGGATGTTGCTTCTGAGCAACTCAACTTTTTTACTTCTTTCACCAGTCACATGAGCTGGAATCTAAGGGATATATTTTCACTTGTGCTGAGCCCATCCCTGCTTTTGACAGAAACAATATGTGCCCGAAATAGTTGCATCTGAATTTTCGTGCCTGCAGAATGATTTGTGGGTGCAAATCTGAGGAGATGGCTTCCAGTTACCTGATCTCTGTCTGCAATTCAACTACAGGTATAAAATATAGATGCAAATGGCATCTACAAATAAATAAAATGACCACCCTTCTCAAAACGTATCCCCTGCATTTGATTGATTGGGATATCGGGCTAGGTCACAGATTTGATACCAAGATAAGATTATAACCATTTTTCTCTCTCTCCTATCTCTCTATAGCAATGGTTTCAAACTTTTTTTCTTGGGACCCAGTTGAAAAAAATCATTTATGCCCACAACCCAACAACTGCATCTTTGAGCAATGCATTTCTGTCTTTTGGCAGCAGCAGCAGGGGGTGCCACAATCCAGTGCCTGAGGGTCTGCAGTACTGGGTCCAGATCCTAAGTTTGAAAACCACTGCTCTATAGCACCCATCATGAGCATAACTAAGAGCTAGTTCAAAACAGATAAACTTGTAACAGACAACAACCAGCCTGTTAACAATATTGAGGAGTTGTATGTGCCCCCTTTTACTGTTTCCTTAGAAAATTGCTATTTTTAACCAATAATTAATTAATTAATGGTCTTATGCTGGATTTGTCCAGTCATCTGGGGCATTAATAGAGTACCCATTAATTTAGTATCCTGGAATATGGTAAAACAAACAAGGAGTCCTGTGGCACTTTTAAAGACTAACAAATGTATTTATCGCATGAGCTTTAGTGGGAGAAAATCCCACTTCATAAGACACTTTGAAGATGGGGAATTCACAGAATGGGAGGAAATTAAATGCAGGGAAGTGTCTGACACAGGATCAGGTCAGGCTGTAACAGCAAATCAAAGTAAATGGTAAGATTCAAACACTGGGGAACAGCACATAGAGGGATATAGAACATGGTAGTAACAAAGCCTGTGGTCTAACCTGAACTATTATGGATAAATTTCAGTGTTTACAGGGATCTACCCTGTTCCCAGGGCACAGCTTGAGTACGTGGACTGCACGCAAGAGCATTCTCCTGGGGGTCATGGATTGGTCAAAATCTTTGCAACAAGCCACACAGAGGCAGTGGAGCCATCCCTGGGCTGCTGCTTCAGCCTCAGGGCCTCTGTAGGCTTAGTGACTGGTGGAGTCTCTCCCATCTGGGGAGGTTTGGCAGGTGGGTCTGTGGAGCTGCAGATTAACATGCCAGGCCCCAATCCATCCATCCCTCACTCTGCCAGCTCATACACAGTGGGACAGAGAGGCTATGTTGACACTTACAAGTTAGTTCGAATTAAGGTAGCTTAATTCGAACTAACTTAAGCCTTGGCCACACTAGGCTTTCATTAATTCGAATTAAGGGCTTCCTTAATTCCAACTAATAAATTTGATTGCTTAGTTTGAACTAACCCTTAATTCGAAATAGTTAGTTTGAATTAAGTCAATGTGGCCATATTTGTTCGAACTAACTGCTTAGTTTGAACTAATCGCAGATTGATCTTCCTGCAACTGGCTAATTTGAACTAAGCAAGTGCCCTGCATAGCCATGGCTAGTTCAAACTAGCATTCTAGTGGGGCCATGCTAGTTCAAATTAAGTTAATTCGAACTAACTAAAATTAGTTTGAATTAGTTAGTTCGAATTAACTAATTCGAACTAGCTTTTGTAAGTGTAGACATAGCCAGAATGGCTCTGTACACATGCAAGAGAAGCAGAAACATGTGCCATTTCCTTTCATTCTGCCTCCCTGTACTGCTGGATGACACCAATTCTACTGTCTTTCGGGCCTGCTGCCTCAACAAAGAAGAAATGGGTTCAAGGAGCATTGAGGAGAGGGGAACAGTGTTTGCTCCCCAAAGGGTAACAAAGCCAGACCATTTCTTGGGACAATGACAATTAAAATCTCACACACGTATAGAGCCACATATTCAAAGCTGTCGTAATCCAATATCTAAATTTGTACGTGTGAAAACCGTAGGCACAAATATAAAGACCTGGCTTTCAAAATGTGACTCCGAAGGATTGCTCTTCAAACTCTTCATGCCAACTACACATCTAAAATCGCTAGAATGCCAGTTTCATTTCAGTCTCACATCTAATCTTCAGACAGGTACAGATCTGGAAGCAGAACTTCCAAGGACCAGATCAGCGCTTTGCTAAAAAGGTGGGATAATAAGGCACTATCTTGCATCTTCAAAGCAAAGAGGTGTTAATCAGTACATTCTTAAGCACCACTTAGCACCCTAATGTAGACAAAAACAGTAGAGTTTAACAACGTTAGCTGATCCTGATCAACCTTAGGTGTTTAAAAGAATGTTAATTAACATGATAGTTAACATGTTTATTAAGTGCAGTTTATTTCCTAATCTAAACAAGGCCCATGAAACATAAATCCATCATTAAGAGAAATTAAATGGACTAAAAGTTAACCAAATAGAGCTGAAATTATTTCTGTCATCAATACTCATTACAAAGAAGCCTTTAGTGGGTTGAATTAGTAGAAGAAATACCTTTGCAAGACTCCAGACACTAGAACCAACAGGGATAACTAACCAAGAAAAACAAGAGGCCAGATCCTGAGAAGCTGTAAATCGGCATGGCTCCAGTATCACAATCTATTTGCGGATTATACAAGACTGTGCAACATTATCTGTATAAGCTTTTTTCTCCCACGAAAGCTCATGCAATAAATAAATCTGTTAGTCTTTAAAAGTGCCACAGGACTCTGTTGTCTTTCTACAATAGACTAACGCGGCTACCCCTTTGGAATTATCTGTATAGTATCTGTGTGTAATGGGGAAGGGTCACATCAGTGGTTCTCAAACTATTTACCATCATGGGCCACATATGTGAGCTGCATTCTCAACATATATATACTATGGGTATAGCTCTGGGATGTCATATGGGCCACAGTTGTGTGCTGACTGGGCTGTTAGTGGCCTGCAGGCGGCAGGTTGGGAATCACTGGATCATATCTAAAGAAGCCACAATTTAACTGTGTTAGGGATAAGAGATCACACCCTTCAGAACCTTTAGGCAAAAGATTCACTACACATATGCTAAACATGAAGATAGAATTCCAAGGAGAAGCAGTCACTCTACACATTTTCTTTTTGATTTACAGTTGCAGCTGCATATTCTGTATTAATTTACTATGATGTGATGACTATCTAGCAATGCTAGGGCTGAGAAGGTGAATCCACAGAGAGGACTGGCTCAGTCTCACAATGACACATCAAGATAAGACACTAATTTATTTTCTTAGGAAAAGAAAGATTATCTTAATGTAAATATCATGCTTTGGTTTTATCAGCAATAAACTCCCAATAAATCATTATCAATAAACTGTGTCCCCATTCTTTATTAATACACAGGAGTCATTTGCTGGCAAATAAACTGAATTTACACATGCCCAGCTTCTTTGCAGGTTCTCCTACACGTCTCTCTTTTATATTGATCTATGTTGACTATTATTCCATATTTGAGTCATTTACCTTTAAAAGAACATCAATACATCTGGCACACACTGTAAAACACAATGAATAAACTACACTAATGAGGGCCTTATTTGAAAGAGGCAGCTAGAGGCTGAGGAGAATTATGACTAAAAGTTTCCATTAGAAATCATTATAGATTCTTGTAAAAACTAGCCATGCTGGAAATACAAGTTAAATAATAACATAATTAGCCATGCAAAATCATTCCGAGATACCGTGGCTGAACTCTCATAGGCTTTTCTATGATGCTCATCATCATAGAATCTGAGCACCTCATCAGCATAAATTTAGCTTCACAACACCCATATAAGGATGAATTATTATGCCCTTTTTACAGATAGTGAATTGAAGCACAAGAAAATTATGTGATTCCTCAAGTCACACAGGAAGCCTGTGTCAGAGACAGAGTTTCTAAGCCTCAGTCAAGTACTTTAAATACTAGACCAGTTGTTCCCAAACTGGAACCCCTCAAGAGCCACAAATGTCATTTTTATAACTCTGAAGGGCCACCAGCCTATCAACTAATAAATAATGTATTAACATTTGCACCATTAAGGACTGCAAATCACTATGTGTTTAAAGTAAACATTTTGATGCTCATTTTAACATTTGCTATTTTACACCTACAAATTACTCCTAGTATGTTACATGCTCACAGACAAGCACTGCTGTAGATTAGTGACTGTCATTACACACAGAAGCACATGGCCTAGCAGCTAAATCACAGTGGGTGGCCTGCTAAATGTGGGCCAAACTGGAAGGCACTTGTTTTTAGAGTCCTGCTCCTTTTCAACCATGGTAGGTCCTGTCTGGTCTGCTAGCAGCCCCCCACCCACTGCAGCCAGACAGAAGTTGTTTAATGAAGAGGCTGCCTCCTTGCTGAAGTCTCATCCCCCTGATTGCATCAGGGAAAGCGCACATGTCCTGTAGCCCCATGCACTCTATCTGGGTCCCTAGGCAGTGAATGCCTGCTCAATACAGGGGGATGGGACCTCCCTCTGGTTTGAGCAGGGACTCCAGCACCTAGGAACCCTGACAGAGTGCTTTGCTCTCTGCTGGAGCCAGCAGAGGGAAGCGCTGATCTTCCTATGGATCCAGGCGGAGTGCTTTGCCCTCCTCCTTGCTATAGATGTGGGAGGAGAGTGTTAATGTTGCATCTCCCTGATTGCAGCAAGGAGCCTGCACTGATGTTTTAGCCCCTTGACACTCCACATGGGTCATTAGCAGCAGCTCCCTTCCGCAGTCAGTGGGAAGGGAGCAGCTGGCCACTTTGAAAGACCTCTTATGCCACTTTTGGCCTCCAGGCCATAGGCTGGGAACCACTGCACTAGACCATTTTCTTTAAACACTCTCTCCTTTCCACTGTGCTAAATATGTTGGTAGCCAACCACTAGATCATACTGCTAGGTATTATATGACTCTGAAATTTTAAAAAAGCCTTTTAGTTTATGGTTTTTATCTTATAGTACGAAGGTCCCTTGTTATGGACCTAGACGCCATCATGCTAATGTCCAATTCTGCTGAAGTGTTCAAATGCATTAAACGAACCCTGGAAAAGGAAAACCAAACAATAGTAACATTCCAGGGGATGTTCAGTAAGTTAGAGAAGGAACACAGAGAAGTTCTGCAGCACTGGTAAAACACACTGATGTATTATCATAATAATCTGATTTTGGTTAAACCTCTTTGAAGTTGCCTTCTAACACTCATGGTTACAACAACAGTAAATACATCCTTTTGTTTTCTTTGATGAGGTGAGGCATATCCTCAGGGCTTGATGATCTCCAAAGATCAGGTTCCTGACAAAGCTCTGTCATTCAATGCTACCCATAAACTGGTTAGCTAATAGCTAGAGTAATGCGTTGTCATCAGACGCAAAAGAGAATGCAATCACGCTCAAAAGGGAAGGACTTAAATGCTGTTTCTAAGCTGCTATGAAGATCCTTTAGACTTCCTAACTTTGTTTTCTGATAAATACTAAGTTTCTTAGCCCAAGATCCTTGGAACCTGGTTAAAGATTTGATAAGCAAAAACTTGAAACACTATGGGTCTCAACACTGCAATGTACATACCCCAAGTTATGCACTGATGACTTTGTACATGTCAAGTTGAAGGTGGGTTGCTGGGAAAGGTCTGCACACAACCAGCAATTTGTGGATACAGGAAACTGCTTGTATATAAATATCCAAAATCTTGATGTGCTTTTGGGCATGCCACTTTAGAGTTTTTATAAACTTGATCTACCAGCAAGAAACAACATAGGGTGACCAGATGTCCTGGTTTTATAGGGACAGTTCCAATATGTGGGCTTTTTCTTATATAAGATTCTATTCCCTCCACTGCCTGTTCCAATTTTTCACACTTTTTGTCCAGTCACTCTAGTAACAGATCAATAAATGCTGCACTGGACAAAAGGAACATTCTCACTGGGTTTTTTGTGCGTGTTTGCTTTTTACCCAGGAAGCACAAGTTCTCCATAAGCCGAACCGGGGTCTATAGTATATTTCTTCTAAAGACATTAGCTCTGAGTTCTTAAAACTCCATAATAAGAGTACACTAATAAAATCTTATACGTATTTTGCATCTTTGACCTTAAAGGATCTCACTGTGTTTAGCATATTGAATATTTCTGTATTTATGTTACTGAAACATATATTTTTGAAGTTATTAAACACGTCATCTGGTCTGTGCCACCAACATTAAACAACAGTGGGCTGAATCCTGACATCCTTATTACATTATTAGTTAGGTAAAACCCTAATTGACATTAATGGAAGTGCTGTCTGAGTGGAGATTGAGTAAAGGCTTCAGGATTTAGATCAGTGCACTACCTGAATTCAAGATGGGTAAAGCACTGGGGTAAAAACAACTAATTTTGTAAAAAAAAGAAAACCCCAATGTTCTGGGGTCTTTAATGATGCCTGTGATCTGAACTTCTGCTTAATATCTCATAATATCTATGGTGCCTTCAGTGGCACAACAAACAAGGAGTCCTGTGACACTTCTTAAAGACTAACAAATTTATTTATCACATGAGCTTACGTGTATATAATCCCACTTCATCAGATGCATGAAATGGAAACTGCAGCATGTAGACGAATGTACAGCACTGTACACCCTAGCCTTTCCCATAATACTAGAACAATGGGACAACCAATGAAATGGACAGGCAACATTTAAAAATGTTTAAAGGAATTTTTTTTTATACAACACATAATTAACCTTTGGAGCTACCTGCCACAGCACATCATCAACACCAGGAGCTTGGTAGGAATTTTTTAAAAAATGGACATTTTATAGATAAACAGAACATCCACAGTTACATTAGACAGGATAAAAATATACAAATGTTCATGCTTCACTAAGTGAAACACAGTAGACTGGAGTTGGGAGGAAATATCCCCTATATACATGTTATTTCAGGCATCCTTACAAGGTTTCTTGCACCTTCCTCTGAAGCACCTGATTCTGGTCACTCTTGATGACAGGGTACTGGACTAAAAGTTGAGCCACTGAACTGGTATGGCAATTTCTTTTCCTAGTATTGACCTACAGCAAAGAGGCACATAGTCATCTGTATTACTTCCTGTAACACTGGATTCCTTGGGGTCACCTCCTGTGCTACCAATGTGAGGTCCTAGACTGAGTTTTACTGCAGAGATAGGGTATATCGATACTGACAGCAGCAAAGTAGCTGCCGTCAGATTGATTTTTTTCCAGATCGACTGAGCAGTCAGTTAAGATACATTCAGTTGATCTGGAAATTGACTTAATAAAAACTCCCCTTCAAGTGGTGCAGCACTGCATTGATGGGAACACATTTTCCATTGGCACAGCACAGTGAAGATGCTGTACTAAAGGAAAGTTAAGAAGTTGATGGGATTTAAGCAAACTACTCCATATGAATTGACTGCCACTAAATTTTGCTGGCCGCATAGTCTGCTCCTTACAGTAGGTTTGTTATAAGATCAGATTGTTTGTGTAATCCTGTGCCCACTCTGCTTATGTATGCAAGCCGCTGTACTCGAGCAAAGTTCCTTAACAACATGTTCTGAGTTCATAGCAGCTGTACGTGGTACCAGAATGACTAAGTTACACAGATGGGCAAGTCAACGAAATGGGAGACTGATACGTGAAATCGACTGTGTTTGTGCGAGCAAAGTTCAATTCAAGGCACCACCTGTCGAGTCAGGAAACAGAGTCAGAGCAGCAACAGGTTTCCGTGTCCTAACATGTTAGGCAAGCAAAGGGGGAGAGGAGATACGTCACGATTTTTGCAGTGTTTGGAAAGGCGCGGTAACCTAGAGGGAAGGCTAGGACATAATCAAACACCCTGTAGCTGGCACATGTTGCCTGAGCTATAGGGTAAAGTCAGAGGTATATTTTGGGTCTGCTTTCTTCGCAGTTCTAAAGACAGCACATGCAGTAGGGAAGGGGAAAGGAAGTTACAATGAGGACTGATTTGAATGCACCAGGGAAAAGGAGTTTTTTAATCTGATAAACATAGGAAGTTGGCCCCTTCTCTTTGCCCCTGACCTTGCTCAGATGATGAATTAGGCCAGGCAATCCAACTGGATAGAGCATGGGGTTAACCTTCCACAAAGCAAAATCTGTGCCATGTTCTGTACTGTTGCACAAGGGAAAGATAAGAAGGCAAAGAGGGCCTCTTCTCTTTGTTCATATGGCAGGTTAGGATGCTGCTCTGGTGTGAAGGAGAGCCCCATGTGCACAACACCCCCAAAGGGGCACAGTCTGAAGTATTGTAGTGGGTGTCTGCAGCACTGCCAGTTTGTTGTCAACAGCAACGAGCACATGCTGCTCCTCCTCAGGCCATTACAGCAAGCGGCCTAATGATGCTTAATAATCCTTGGAGCTTCTAAAGGAGCTTCCTTCTTAGGTGCTCAAAGCATTTTATGATTCAAACTTCATACTCCCACCTCATAAAGTAGGTCAGAATTGCTATTTCAAGCTTACCAACAGGAAAACTGAGCTACAGAGAAGTTAAATCCTATGAGAGACAGTGTGCGAAATTTTGTTTTATTTTTTGTGGCCTTTGCTTTGACACATCTGGATGTTTCAGAGTCCAGTATGAGATATCTGCATTGAGCCTGATTTCCAGAGCACCCAAAGCTCCAGATGAAGTCAATGGGATCTTTGGGTGTTGGGCACCTTTGAAAACCAGGTTCTCCATGTCTCAAACTGGGCAGATAAACATGGAGGGCTACACTGCAAATAGACTAAGTCTCAGATAGCCCCCAAGGCAATCAAGGACAGGCTTCTTTATAAAGAAGGAAAGGGACAATCAACCTGAACTTTTAAACCATGATTCAATGTTGCCACTTTCCTCCTTCCTTTGCTTATCAACTTTTACTTCGAGACTATTATAAAGCATAACAGCTCGGCACCTTGGTCTGCCTAACCCCATCTGTACACTCCTGTTTATCTGCCCTTTCCCCCAGTCAAGCGACAAAAGAGGAGAAAAAAGTAATTCACCTTCATACCAGCAAGACTTCAAATCCAAAGATCTGGTGTTCTCAACTGCTTTAAATTGATGGGTAAGGCTGCCAACTGCCAATCTCAGGCTTCATATTAGTTTTCATCCAATCCGGTGTTGCTCAGGCTATAGCTTTTCGTGCCCTTTGTTTCCTCTCTGATCACTTAAGTGGAAGCAGGTGTTTTCCTACACTGCTAATCTCTTTTACATTCAACCGCTCTTGTGTTCCAGACAGGTGAATGGGGCCAGACATTTAACTGCAGTGGAAGGCAGTGCTCTGGCTCCACACACAAACCATACTGAATGCTCCTTAATTTGCAGGAAATTTCAACCCTTTCCTCCACTCCCGTCTTTTACATTTTCTCTTTTTAATCAAACTTCTTCCTCCCTCCAGTAACTGAAGCAGGACTAAGGGAAAAGTCATGGGGTTGGGGTTAAATTAGTTTGAAAGGGTTGGGGTTGTGTGTGTGAATTTACTGCTGGCAAAAAGGTATCTCTGAAACTATGGCAATGATGGCCCTCTATGTAACTAAAGACATAGAAACTGCCAGATTAACAGCCCTGGAGATTAAAGTCCTCCCCTTATCCGCAGAACAGGTGCAGCACAGCACAGTATATATATATGCAAGCTTTCCCAGCAGTCAGGCCACAGTCTTATTCTGGAGTAATTACTTTTCATCATTCAACCTAAACTGGAGTTGAACAAGTGACCTAGAAGGTTCTAAATTCTATAGTACAATCAAGCCTTTCACAGATTAGGAGTTTACTGTTCTTCAAATAGCAACACATATGTGACGTCAGAGACGCAGAAAGTGTGGCAGAATATAATTTCTCTAAACTACATGATGGACTATGCATTATATAGGTTTAGAATCCTAGATGTTATCTGGATCTAAATGTCACTCTCCTGTCCAAAGGCATGCATGTAATCATATTAGAAAACATACATCTCTCAGAACATACTAGAGAGAGTACCTGATGATATCATTGTAGTTACTTAGGATTAGATCCATATTAATGCATAAAACGTGCATGCTTCCTGTCTTGAATTCTTTAACTATTATAAGCGCTTTATTTAACACAGGCTTCAGTTTTAGGGGTTGATAGTTATATCATTCAAGATACGTGGCCAGTACTTGCTTTCAGATACACTGGTGTAAATCTAAACAAACAAAGTGTCCTGTGGCACTTTTAAAGACTAACAAATGTATTTATTGCATGAGCTTCATGGGAGAAAATTCCACTTCGTCAGATGTTTTGAAGATGGGGAACTTACAGAATGGGAGGACATCAGAAATTACAACATTCAAAAACCAACAGGAGACCACTTCAATCTCCATGATCACTCCATTGATGATTTGTTAATAGCTGTGGTGAAACAAATGGATAACAAATGGAAGCTTCAAAGAGAAATGGCAGAACTGGAATTCATATGCAGATTTGACACCATTGCCTCAAGGCTAAATAGGATTACAGATTTTTTTTTCTCATTACAAGAAGTGATTTGACCTCACCTTCCTCTATAAGCTGTTCCCCAACGTTTGAATCTTAACAACCACTCTGCTTTGCTGTTACAGTCTGACCTGATCCTATGACTACACTTTCCTGAATTTATTTTCCTCCCATTCTGTAAATTCCCCATCTTCAAAGCATCTGACGAAGTGGGATTTCCTCCCATGAAAGCTCATGCAATCAATTTGTTAGTCTTTAAAAGTGTCATAGGAGTCCTTGTTTGTTTTGCTGAACTAACATGGCTACCCCTTTGGAACCAATGTAAATCTAGAGTGACTGCTGAAATCAGTGGAGTTGCTCTGGATTTACATCAGTGTAAGTAAGAACCAAATCTGAATCTATGAATCAACAGGCCTATGCAGGAATTTTGATACAAAATCATAGATCTACTCAGCATCAGTTGGTTGGTTGGTTTGTCTGTCTGTTTATCCAGCCATTTATATCTAGCCACAGGGGGCCACATTGTCTATTGGTGAAAATGGGCAAAATTCCTCTGAAACCAATGGATCTGTGCACTTGTTTGCATGAGTAGAGAACCTGGTCCATACGCTCAGTAAATCTTTCACTGAATTTAACCTAAAAACAAACAATGAGTCAGTCCTGTGGCACTTTTAAAGACTAACCAATTTAACCTGGGTTTTGTGCTTGTAAGGAAGCCTCACCTATATACATTTCACAATGGCTCGGGTTTTGTTTCAAACATTTTGCAAATCTCTAGTCTTCAGGGGTGGAGAGTGAGTGAGGTTGGAAGAAGTGAGCGGACTATTCTAAGAAGAGTGCCTCAGGGTAGAAGAGAGAATTGGGATGCTGAAAGGGTCTAAGAATTGTCAGAGCTGAGGTAAGTCATAGTAAACCCCGCCCATAATTCAAGGGGAGGAAGAGTGAGATGAGGATTCTCTGGTCCTTCTTATGAGGACTCAAAGAGGAAGAGGAATCCTAACTGAACAAGATAAGTCCATATTTGTTAATTAAATGTCAGTTGCTTCACACTTCAATTTAGTTGTTAACCACAAACCCCTGTGCTTTCTCATATTAAATTAATTGACTCTGTACTTTATCCTCTTCCACCCATTGTATCCTACTCAGCTTCAACTTTGGTAGGCAGTTTCAGTCCTGCAGAAAATCATCTAAGACCACAAGGTACTTTTATGATCATGTAGTCTGACCTCTTGCACAATACCGGCCATAGAATTTCTCCCAGCATTTCCTGTACCAAGCCCATTCTTGTGGTTAAGCAAAAGTACAGTGTTTTGAAAGACATCCTGTCTTAGTGTAAAGATGTCAAGCATTGGGGAATCCACCACACCCTACGGACCAGTTCATTTTTCAGCAATAAGGGGAAGTGAGAAGGAGAAGAAACTGAAGTGTAACACACAATACTCTGATGTGGGCACACAGCATCTCTAGTTGCTATCATGTCAACATCATAACAATGATACATATTTCTCTAGTACCTTCCAGTTAAGGATCTCAAAGCACTTTACAGATATGAATGAATTAACTCATAATCCCCTGTGAATCAGGTAAGGGTGAGTGTTCCCATTTCATGGAGGTTGAAAGGGAGGCACAGAGAAGCCAAATCATTTGTCCAAGGTCATGCAGGAAGCAAATGGCAGAGAATGGAATAAAGCCTGCATTCCCTAATGAGACACCTATTTGTAGAAGAAAAGCTTGCATGGCTGAGATTTCTACCCATATATAGATGGTTTCATCTTTTCTGTACATTTAATGGTTCACAGATCAGTCACCAGTAGAGCAGTTCTTTTCAAATCACATTGCGTGACACCGTTAATACCGCCCTGACTTCATCAGCACTGTGTGCCAGGAGTGTGTATTAACCAGAGAGTTGTCACACCAGTTCTGCCAGTGAGCTGCCGCCAAGCTGCAGCTTGTTTTGCATAGTTAATGATGACAGGCAGATGTGAATCATCAGCACACAATATTCCCAATGAATAGGTTCCTCCACATCCCCACTGTGCTTACATTGCATTGAAACTTAACTTTATATGTACCCGCTTTCTCTGACTATGGCACCCAACAGGAAAAAGTCAACTCTGCAATAGGATTAAAGATTGAACATTGATTCATGGGATAGATACTTTGTATAACTATGAAAGACACAGGAGGGGAAAGGGTTAAAACACATCTTGCTGTTGCTTGATTTAATGCTTCCCTATTAAGTAAATAAGGTTAAAGTAAAATTCACATCAGAAGCTGTTTGCTCAAGATCAGGTGGCTTTCTTCTTAGCTAATCAGTAAAACACCACGCCTTACCTTCTGAAAAATCTTCCCCATTAGCTCTGCAGTTAAAACAGGATCGTGACAACTCAGGTCACCCAGTTACAAGGTAAATACATATAAAACTGCAACAATGAATGTGGCTTTTACTTCCCAGTGCATATTACATCCAGGCTGCATCAAGATTAGGGATACACTGGCTAGGGAGAATAGAATTCTTTTACCATAATGTCAGCTGCAGATCCTGAGGATGTACTGTGGATGGCACAAAATCAAGCAGTGTTTGAAGTCATTTATCCTGCATGGATAGTATCAAATTCATATGTCGCTGTTCACACTACCCGGTTTGATCCTTTTCCCATCAAAGTTGACAGGAATTTTGCCACTGACTTCAAGCGAAGCAGGTTTAGGCCTTATTCCCCTGGCTTTGTCCCAATCTGTGCCTACCCATTAGGTTTGCTTTTGGGAGTCAGCCCATGACTCTCTTCGCATAAATACAGAAAATGTTATCCCTGCTCTTTTTTTAAATATTCAAGTTAAACAACACACTCTTTGAGCTAATACAGCTCCTCTCCTAGAAGTCTAACCCCACAACAACAAATGTGAGCTGAGAGGAGAAACCATGTTAACCGTAAAGAAGCTAGCAGTGTATCAATATGTAGTTATATATTTGCTTTTCTATGTGCTGCAACTTTAATGTCTAAAAGCTCTGCCTGCCTCAGAAGCTGCTATTTTGAGGGAAAGAGTTGACAGAGTATGTAAATGGAGAGCACGTACTCTGTGCTCTTTCTCAGAGACATTATTGTTCTTTTCCTTTCATTCATAATGAGTGTATATGTTGCTTATCAGGGAGAACGATCTAGTCTTGATTAATCAAACTGTATAACGGTTTTCAGATCTTGTATCTCTGAACTCATTTGTCTGCCTTTACTCTATGGCCCCTGTGGCTTTAGTGTACCTCACCATCTTTATTGTCAAATTCCAAAGGGGTAGCCGTGTTAGTCTATTGTAGAAAGACAAAAGAGTCTTGTGGCACTTTTAAAGACTAACAGATTTATTAATCGCATGAGCTTTCGTGGGC
>ML686140.1:1989593-2005413 GCA_007922175.1 Pelusios castaneus | reverse complement strand
GGGAGAAAATCCCACTTCGTCAGACGCTTTGAAGATAGCTATCTTCAAAGCGTCTGACGAAGTGGGATTTTCTCCCACGAAAGCTCATGCGATTAATAAATCTGTTAGTCTTTAAAAGTGCCACAAGACTCTTTCATCTTTATTGTGTTTAACTTCAGTACAACCTTGTGCAATAAGGCTGTGCTATCATTCCCGTTTTACAGCTGGAGAACAAAGAAACTGAGTGAGTTTTCTAAGGTCACCAAGGAAGTCTATGGGGTTCAGGGACCCAAACCCTAGTCTCCCAAGTCATAGGCTAGTGCCCTAACCACTAGGCAAGGTTTGTTTGGGGGGGGGGGTTTTTTTTTTTTAATCAGGAAAGTGGTATGAATGACACTGTATAATTGCATTGCTCTATCAGTTCAGTGCCTGAAGCACTAGCCTCCATGTCAGGGGGCTCAGGGTCAAGCAGTGTGAGGTCAGAACATGACTTGTGAAAGTGAGCTACTTTGGTGATAGATCAGCTGTGTGGCAGCCCAGCACAAGAGGCAGCAGAATCACTTCCCATCATGTATGCATAATGTTTAGCAATCAGAAGAGGATCTTTAATCCTGCCCTTACAACCAAACTCCCACACAGCATGGGAAAAGTGGGATGTCTCAGAACAATGCAGCACAATGTGTGGAGCCATGTTCCTGTTCCTCTGACTGAGCATGAATAGCCTGTGTATCCTAACTGCTTCCATCTAGTACTTGCTGGTAGCCTGGTGGTCAGCTAGCTGGAGTAGGGACAAATCTTTCTCCAAAGGCCCAGGTCTTTTCAGAGTGTCCCCAAGCTCTGAGGTTCTATGGGTACAGTGTGGAGGCAGCAGAGAGCAAGATTTAGACTTCAATATTTAAACAAAATATTTCGGGCCTGTATTTGAGAAGAGGCCTCCTATTTGCCAGTTCAGATATTTGTGAAAATCCTTTATACAAATCCTTGACTGTGCCCCCAGTCAGGGAGTTGGACATGAAAACCACATCAGTTGCATGTGTACTTATATTTGCCTGCACAATCACAGAGGCAAAATGAAAGGCCAAGGTGAGGCCTCTTTCAAAATCAGAGATTTATTATGTACATTAACGCTGATGATCTAAGGCTGGCCAGGCCTGTAGCAGGACACTGGTCAGACAATCTTTTCTTAGGTACAGCATCACATGGCTTTAGAAATGCCTACATGATTTGTCATGGTTGCTTTCCAAATGTTGTGAGCAGCATAGCAGAAACAGTTATTTTTGAGTCCTGCTGACCTAGATATGAGGTCCTATGTTAAAAAGGGGCAGAAACAAAGAACGCCACTTGATAAAATATCCCACGTCCCAAATCTTTACAAAATTAATTAATTAAGGGATATCAAGCACAGAGAGTTTCATTTCTGGTTTCTTTAAAGGGGTGGAAAGAAAGCACATATGAAGCTGTTAACACAAGCCCTGATTTACAATTCTATACTGCACTGAATAAACAAATGTGAGCATCAGGTCCCCTCCCTAAACGGCTTTTTTAAAAATCCCGTTTCCTTGTGGCTTCTTACCTGAGTCTGATATACACGGCAGCCTTTGAGCTGTGGCCTCTGCTAGGGAGGAAAAGCAGATCAAAAGCCCAATGGAGCTTGTTCTTTTGGTAGCAAGGTTCTGGCACACTTAGGATCAACTATCAACTAAGACCTCGGGGGCGGGGGGAAGGTTTGTCTTACTAGATTACCAGCTACTATTTTATTTAGCACAAATTATTTCTTTGGACGAGGCTGAATATGCATCTAGATTATTTGATTCCTGGCCTGGGGTGGAGAAAGGCATTTTATGCTTAGGTGAGAGAAAATTCCCCATCTTCAAGCATCTGACAAAGTGGGATTTTCTCCCACGAAAACCCATGCGATAAATACATAAAGACTTTTAGTCTTTAAAAGTGCCACAGGATTCCTGTTAATATAGGAAGGCTTTGTGTGCTGGAGGCATGATGGCTCTCTATCCAGTTAACATCAGGGCACTCCTTCATTCTTCAGGCACTAAGGATCATCCTCCTAATTTTGAGACAGATTTTCTGGCCTGGCTGAGTTTGGCTTGGCAAAGGACCAGTCACTAATGAGAACAAGGGGACAAAAATGGTTTTAAGCCACCTTTATACCTTCCTGATCCCAGGGCTGGCCAGAAGCTGTGATGGTCTGATGTAAATTAGGGCAGCTTGAAGGCTGTTCTGTCTTATACCCAGCTGACCATGGCCCTTAGGGTCTGTTCCAACAGCAGGCAGTGACTAGGATATAGAAATGCCCCAGCCACACCCACTTTCCCGGTCATGTTCCTTACCTCAAGAAACAAGGGAGGGGGTAACAAAGAGCTACTACGGTGGCCTTAGGCCAGCTGGGCACATGGAGGAGTGACAAACTCCTGGAGCAGAAGTTAGAACCTGGCCCTTTGAGCGGAGGATGCCTCAAATGAGGCAGTGTATAACAATGTGAATCAGTATGTTTGGAACACAAATAAATGTACAACAGGGAACATCCTGCATTGACAAATAAATGAACACCAAATGAATTAATAGGCTTGTACATCTCTAACATCTATGGTCCTATGAGTGCACCAGAGAAGAACTATTTCTATAAGGTATTGAAGCATTTTGCTCTGAAGTTCACCGGTATCTGATATACAGTCTAGTTCAGAGCTCTGACATTGGCACAGAACTGCTCAGCTTTGATCTGCAGTCATATAACCAGCAATTTGCACTGTTCAGAAGATAATTTCTAATTCAGAGATAATTTTGGAATAATGCACACTTTTTCAAAAGATTTTGAAAGACAAAGCCCTCTCAAAGTTCCAGTCTAAGTTACAACCCTAAGTTCTTCTGTAAAGTAGAGAAAGGTTCAAGCTGAGAAATATCAATCTATTTTTTATTTTTTAATATGCCAAAATGTATGGCCCAAATCTAAGGTTTTGGTTTGAAGCCATGTGCAAAATTCAGATCAGCTCCCAGTTCAGAATTTGATCTCTTCAAAGTTCATGAGAGTTCAGATGCAAGGTTTTTCTTTGAGCACATCCTTGATGTAAAGGAGATAAAGATCAGATGAGAACCTACTATTTCTGTAACAATCAACCTTTTCAATAGTAAATGTTCTTTCAGCCCACTGCGAACAAGAAGCATATTTATTCAGAGTAAACTTTACCTTTTCATGAGTACATTTACTTTTAATATTAAATGGCTGGCTGATGGTTCTATTCAGCTCCATGGAATGAGTTACAGTCCATGTGCCTTCCTCTATTTCCCTGTGGCATTTGAATGTGGGAGTCAGGGTGTGTAAGAGCTACCTGCTTCAGAATAAAATGTCAGGGATTACTCATTCAAATCACAGCAAGAGGGGAGGGCATGGAAGAGGCTAAACATGCCACTGCAAATGAGATGCCAAACCTAGACAAAGAAAAACTCCTCATTATAAGCTTATGAAATACAAAGTCTAAGCAAATGACACAGGGAAATGAGAGCATTTCCTCATGCCAACAAATTGAATATCCAAATGAAAACAAGGACACGCCATCAAAGTCCTACAGGCAGGAGGGCCCAAAGTGCCCTTAGTAATTTTATTTGCTCCCAGATGTTTCATTTCCAACAGTGCATGAGGATAACTCCCAGTTATCTAAACAGGAAGATTACACCATGCATTAGGGCACTGGAGCCTGCAAAGTGCTGAGCACCTTCAATTTCTATTGACTTCAAGGGATCAACATCATGAAGGCTCAAGAACCTAAATGTTTCTGGAAGGCCATTTTCAGTAGGATTGCTTCAGCTCCAACCAATTGCCTGGTTGTTAAACTTAAACCAAGTTTCCTGCCTCTAGATACCTTGCACCTGTCCACCTGCAGCAGTTTGCATTGTTCACAACTGCATCTGTCTCAGTGATTCATATGCCACTGTGAACACAGCCAGCTCAGGAATTCATAATTTGAATAAACTTCCCCTACCAGCTAGATGCAGTCAGTGATGCCACTAACTGGTGAATCGATTTTAGGTGCATCACAAGTGCTTGTCTTATTTCAACAAAAAATTGGAGCTTTTGTTTCAAAGTCTGATGTACTAGATGAATAAATCACTATAAAATTACATGAACAAAGATAAAAGAAAGCTGGATGTGGTGGTGAATTCAGCCTCTTTTTTTGCAGGTGTACTGGAAACAATAAAACTGAAGCTCTTGTTTGATTATTCAACCATCTCCATTTACAATACAAATATACTGGTTTCCCTAGACAAGCCCATACAATCTCATGAGCACACATGACAAAATAAATAGAAAGAAGTCACCGTTCTTTCACTGCATCTTTAACCCTCTATCCCCCAGACACAAAGTGTATTGTTTTTAATGTTATGTTTGTATGATTTATTTTTTGCCAGGAATGGACAATTTTAAGAGGTAGGATGGAGAGGTTAACACAAATATATTTCTAGTAGTATTGTCATTAACTGAAAAACACTTAGGTTCTGGTTCTGCACTCCGTTATGCTAGTATAAATCAGGAGTAAACCTACAAAGGGAAATGGAATTACCCCAGTGCCTAAAAAAGGAGGAGGCAGATCAGATTCAAGGCCCATATGTCTCCATTTCTTAAACACTGCTCTTCAAAATACATATGAAATCTCCATGCTATTGCAACTATAAATACAGCACCTGATCCAAAGCGCATTGAAAATCAGGGCAAGACTCCTTGGATCAGGACCCAAATCATCAGATAATGGATCTCAGAGAGGCGGACAGGGCCTTGTTCTCACTGCACATGTTAGGTGGTAGTTTTAAAACATAGGCAGAGCAACTGCAAAGTGGGACTAAAATGCTAACAGTCGACAGATCAGAATGGGAGCATTTCAATCTGTTTTGCACTCATGTAACTGGCTGTGTAGGGTGTCAGGCAGGAAGAAAGATCAAACCATGTTACTGTACCATACTTCCTTCCCACAAAGATTACTACGGTAAGACTACAGGTGATGAAAGTTTCTAGCACCTGATTCTCACCTCCAAGAAAGTTAACTAATGCTCCTTCCACTCATCTCACAGTAAAATGAAGCTTTCGATTCTAAAGAACATCCTCATATAGGGTGCATTGACAAGGGTTTGCACCTTGTTCTGAGGCAAAATTACTCATTGATTTGCGGTATTGTGATCATAAATAATATTCCTGCCCTGCATTACGTACACTGGCTGCCTATACTATTATTTTTGTTATTTATTGTCATTGTACATCAAGTGTGGATTGTGCTAACATTTGCACTGTCATAACTTCCTATCCTTCTGTGGTCAACTAACCTTTAAAGTGCACACTACCTGATAAGTATCTCCTTCAGAACTTCTTGTATTCAGAAAAAGCCCTTTCTCCAAGCTATTCAATTACATGTAATGCTCCACCACCACTTTTCTTAATGTCATATTTCCAAATCACTGTCACTAAAACAAGGGACATGCCCTACCAGCCTACCAGGATCAGGGACAAGACAATTTCATAATGCAAATACATTAAAGATGTGTCAGTGTTTCTCTTCTTTTTGATCCACTGCACAGAAGAAACAAATCCAGAATCTTAAACAGAGCGTCTATCTCTTGGTTATGAGCATGATGGTGAAATCACTGGATGAAATCCCCTCTCCTGAGTTACAGAGGAGGTCAGAGATGATCCTAATGGTCCCTTCTGCCCTTACACTCTATGAATTTCTGAAATAACATGAAGCAAGGGAAAGCAAGGAGCTAATAAACAGATCAATAACATCTCATCTCCATGCATTTTGCCATGCCGTTCCCTATTTGCGCGCTGATGGCCCAATGCTAATTTACCAAGCCTCATTCATAGAGACCTGTTCTTGTGTAATGACCATGTGCTGTTCCCCAGTGTTTGAATCCTAACATCTATTTTGATTTGCTGTTACAGCCTGACCTGATCATATGTCATACACTCCCCCGCATTTAATTTCCTCCCATTCTGTAAATTTCCCATCTTCAAAGCGTCTGACGAAGTGGTATTTTCTCCCATGAAAGCTCATGCGATAAATAAATCTGTTAGTCTTTAAAAGTGTCTCTTTTTCATAAGAAGTAAAATTATACAACTCTAAATCTCCTCCAGTGTTCAGTTCAGGACTAGATTAAGGTATAGTCACTGTAGAGCCATTCCTATGACCCCCGTTCCTGGCATCATGTGATGAGATCTGAATCTCATATTTCATTTTAAAACAAAAATATATTTCTAGGGATGCAAAGAAAAGCTTGAAAATGCGACCTGACTGTAAATGTCTTCCTGGCTGTGCAGAAAAACTGAAGAAATAGCTCCAAGAGGTGTGAACCATTCCATTTAAGTCTGCAACCTCTTGACACCCCAAGGAGGGGATAGGGCTACATCCTGGGAGCAGAGCCACATGGGCGAGGGACCATAGGGTACCCATATAAGGTTTCCATTCCTTGAATTCAACACAGGTTCTCCCAGCTATGCAACTCTTCATGGCAGAGACTATTTTAATTCATGCACTGTGCAGCACTGACAAACAGTCAGCAGTAAACAAAAAATGAATAATAATACCGACAAAGAAAACAAGTTGTGTGGGGGAGAGAGAGAGAGCTGTCTCACCATGAAAGTCCCCAGGAGATGTGTTATGCTAAGTAAAGTCTTGCAATGAAAGGATAAAAAGGAACAGGATGTGGGTATTAAGTTTTCATTCTATCTTTTATGGTTTGTGGTGGGGACACACCAGCAGAGTGAGTCGACTGTGAATGCTCACTTGCCTTTAGTATCTTGTTAAGTTCCAAAGGGGGAGCTGTGTTAGTGTAGTTTAGCAAAACAAACAAGGAGTCCTGTGGCACTTTTAAAGACTAACACATTTATTTATCACATGAGCTTTCATGAGAGAAAACCCACTTTGTCAGACACGCATGTGAAGGGAAATGCAAATAAAGAGAATCTTTAACGGATAGTCATTTGGCCCAAATAACGACTTCAGACGCTCCATTGCCAGAAGCATCTATTGTACCTAAGGAAAACTACATCTCAGGGTTTCTTCCTCCTCTATAAAGTTCTGATTCCTGCAAAAAGAGCATTTGGATGGTATCCCTGAGAATGCTGTGTTCTCCAACATGCAATAGATCAACAGTCAATAAAACAAAACCAAAGGTAGTGAAATGAGTTTTCAGATACAAATGGACCACTCAAGTTTGCATGGGTAATTCAAATGAGGAAAGAAACTGGTGCTCCACTGACTCTCTGCATTTGAATGACAAATAATGCAAAAGAATAACAAAGCATATCTCATGAAAGTGCAAAAAAAAAAAAAGTCTTTGCCATCTGAGCATGCTTCAGCATCAGTACTGATGAAGGGTTACCTTTTCAACATGTTCATGCTAGGATTCAGTTTAAAAAGGTGAATAATACAAACCCAAGGAGCTCTTTTTGTTTGTTTGTTCCATCCAATTCAAACATCTCCAAAAAGATAGTTTTGTTTTCTGCTCCAACATGATGCATCTCCACTCAAACTGAAATTGTGGGCCAGATGCTCCTCTCATTTACACCTGAGTTACTTTGGCCATGTCACTGAACTGACTTATCTCAAAACAAACTTGATTGTCCCTGGGCGATGATGGAATGTGAACTCATTGATTTTTCTGGCAAGTGTGGGAGAAAGCTGCAGTGTCCTGACTAACATTGTCTCTCAGGAAATCAAGTTATAATGTCAAAGACTATCTGTGAGATATGTTAAGCACATGATGGTTGCTTAGTTTTCCTGCACTATTATCACTAATGTCAAATTCAGTATTTTAAAGAGCACTTTGAAGTAGTTGGGTTATTAAATGTATAACAAAAAAACCAACTGTATTCTCAAGAGCAGTAGCTTCTGCCTTCTTAGGCTGTGAGAACTGTAAAATGAAGCTGAAAGAGTTGCTTTGCCTAAGGATTCAAGAGGAAACATTCAGATTTATTTGTGGCTTAGAAATTAATTCAGAGTTTTGAAGTAGGTCTTAAATACACCAATATAGATTTTTCAGACCAAATATTCTGCATGAGGTACATTTGGTAAGAGAAAGGGCGATGTCCAGGAATGGATGAACATTGATTGTTCTTTCCTGTTAGAATGATTTATAATGACATGAGGAATTGTATAACAGTCTCATAGAGACCAGATATCAGCTTGTCCAAGTGACATTACACTCAAGGAAAACTTCATCCATTTTGCTGATTACAACATTCTGAAAAGTCCCTATGACGTAAATACCCCCACCCCCCACCCCTTCTCTCAATCTGTGTGTGTCTGTGTGTGTATCTGTGTGTGTGTGTAGAAAATCTGGAAAATACTGGAAACATAAAAAGGTTTAATTACAAAAAGAGGGCTGGATCAGGGGCTATACTACAGTTTCTTTGTGCCTCTCTGGTGGTGATGATGGCTTAACCAACTACCTAGCAAAGTCTCCCAATGTAGAGAGAGTCTCTGTGTGACATAGAGCTAAGCCTCAGCTCTAGTCCTAACTACTGGTGCTGGGTTTATGCCTGGGAAGGAAGAGGTCCCAAGGGGGGAACCAGTAGTGTCCAGAAATCACCAGCCATTGGAACAACTTGCTTTGACGCTTGGTAACAACAATAGTCAAAAGAGGATTGCAACTTTGATGTAAAATGATTTTATCTTTATTCTACTGGCTGGTAACAAAGTAATTTGTAATAGTTACTTAAAAATGTAGTATGCTTGGTGGATGATACCAAGCTGGGAGGGGTTGGAAGTGCTTTGGAGGGTAGGATTAAAATTCAGAAAGATCTGGACAAACTAGAGAAATGGTCTGAAGTAGATAGGATGAAATTCAATAAGGACAAATGTAAAGTATTCTACTTAGGAAAGACCAATCAGTTGTTCACATACAAAACGGAAAATGTCTGTCTAGGAAGGAGTACTACAGGAAAGGATCTGGGGGTCATAGTGGATCACAGGTAAAGTTGAGTCAACAGTGTCATGCTGTTGCAAAAAAAAAAACAAGCATCATTCTGGGGCGTATTAGCAGGAGTGTGGTAAGCATGGTGTGAGAAGTAATTCTTTTGCTCAACTTCATGCTGATTAGGCCTCAATTGGAGTATGGTACCTAAATCCGGGCACTATATTTCAGGAAAGATGTGGACAAACTGGAGAAAGTTCAGAGAATAGCAACAAAAATTATTAAGGGTCTAGAAAACATGATCTATGAGGGAAGATTGAAAAAAGATTTCATTTGTTTAGTCTGGAGGAGATTGAGAGGGGACATGATAACAGTTTTCAAGTACATAAGAAGTTGTTACAAGGAGGAAGAAACAAAAATGTTCTCCTTAATCTCAGAGAATAGGACAAGCAGTGTACTTAAATTGCAGCAAGGGTGGTTTAGGCTGGATATTAGGAAAACTTTCCTAACTGATAGTGTAGTTAAGCACTGGAATAAACTGCTTAAGGAGGTTGTAGAATTTTCATCCTTGGAGATTTTTAAGAGTAGGTTGGACAAACACCTGTCAGGGATGGTCTAGTCTAGATAATGCTTGGTCCTGCAGTGAGTGCAGGGGAATGGACTAGATGGACTCTTGAGGTTCCTGCCAGTATTCTGAGTACATGATTCTAACCTAACAGATGTCAGCAAGGTTCTCATCAAGGTTCCATGAGATCTAGTAGTTAGACAAAGGGAATGAGCTACAGGACTCATGGATTCTTTCACTGTCTTTTGTCTTGGTCTCACCTGGAAACTCACTCTTCCTCAGTTTTCCCATCTATAAAATTAGTATAATAAAACTTAGCTGCTTCACAAAGGCCTAATTGATGTTTGCACTGCACATTGGCTATGTCTACACTAGAAAAGTTAAGTCGACTTTATTAAGTTGACTTAAAGTCGACCTTATTAAGTTGACTTAACAAAAGTTGACTTAACTTTTCTAGTGTAGACATAGCCCCTTTTCGACCTTATTAAGTCAACTTAACACTTTAAGTTGACTTAATAAGGTCAATTTAGGCACTAATCCCCATCCACACTGGCTTAAGTTGACCTAATAAGGTTTATTTAAGCGTTAAGTCAACCTAAAACGAGGTGTTCTTAAGTCAACTTAACTTTTCCTTAAATCGACTTAAGGAATGCTTAAGTCGACTTAAGGAAAGCCCAGTGTGGACACAGAGTAGTTTATGTCAACTTAAGCCTCCTTAAGTTGACCTAACTTGTAAGTGTAGACACACCCATTGAGAACCTCTGGTGAAAAAGTGCTCCAGGAATCCAGAGTATTGTACTTTCTAATAGCATTTCTCTTTGAAAGCACCATCTCAGTTAGAAAGCAGATGCAGGGAAGCCCGCTATATACATTGTCGGGAGAGGATACAACTTGTGTTTTGATGACACTACATGACCTGAGCTCCCCTCAGAGCACAGGATATCTCAAAACATCATCCAGATATCATTCATCTCAATCCCCATGGAGAGATGCCCATGCCTGGAACACCAGCAGGATTTAAATGAATGAAGTTTGGATGAGTACATTTGTAAAGTATTGAAGTGGAGGAGTATGTACCATTTATAATCTATGAATTTCACCTCTGGCTGACAAAGGGTTAATTCCAGATTTCTTCGTTTTGCTAGTCTTAAAAAGATGTTCAAAGCCCCAAGTCCCCACTGTCCGCTCCTAGCAACGCTGCCTCTGTATCTGACTGCACCTGAGGTAATTGGTCTCCTAAGGACAGGAAAATGGCATGAACGTGCCCTGGGCTGTAGAGTGTGGAGAGTGGGGAAAATTAACACCAGTTCTTTTTCCATTCCAGTTATAAATTTAATTGTTGCACAGAGACTGAGCCTTACATCAGCTGTCAAATGGGTTTTATTTTTTAAACAAACAGATGGAAAGACAGTTCATTTGCAGCCTCTGCTTTGTAAACATAACTTACTTGGCATCTTGCATAAATAAACTATTTAGCTGAGGTTTTCCTTAGATCTGCACCACTTTTTTATGAGAAATGTTACTGCAGAACAGCCAGCACAACCCAAATGAGGCCAGGATGCAGATTCATGCCACACTAGGTATCAGCAACTTTCTTCAAAGAAAAAAAACATGACTACCCCTTTGGAATCTGTTCAAAGAATAAGAGAACTGAACCAAGCCACTGTCTGAGACTAAATTACATCTTCAGCTAACTTTCCCCAGCTCTGTTGTTGTTCATTTTTGCGGGTCTTTGCCCTGGATGAAGTACATACTCTGTACATCTGGTTCCTCAGGTTAGATAGTGCTTGCATTATGTTTGATGAGGTGTCCTCCTAATGAAAGCGCCTGGAGATGTTGTGCTGACTACAGCTACCATTGCTAAGCCCTTTTGCAGGGTGCAATATGAGTTCCTCTTACATGAGATCAGTCCTCCTGTCTGCTTCAGTGGAGGAGAAGAGGAGTCATGGTGTTTCCCCAAGTCCCACCCCAACTCCTTTCATAAGGTTAGCATGGCTGTCATTGATAGCCTTGAACATTCCTTGTGCTCCTGGAAGGCTAATACTGTAATGAAGTCTGGTTCTTGGACACAGGTGCAAATGAGAGGGGGAAAGTCTCTTCGTTTACTCTCCTTCACTTATGAACCTGTCCAAAAGCCAGATACCAATTTATCCTTTCATTGATTTACATAAGATATTGCTGCAGTTCCTGCTTCTTCATAAGCTTTACTGGTAGCAAAGCATTCTCAGCAGAGAGTGAATGCCAGTGGAATTGGCTCACCAGAGCTTATACTCAGAGCATAGTAGAAAGCAACTCCTGACATGCTTTTGGCAAATTATTCTGAAATGGGATTAAGGAGTGGCCACTGGCAAAAGACTGCCATCACTAAGTCAAAGTGGTGGTGGCTTATGCGGGAAATTCTTTATTGTGTAACAATTTGTTTTGAAGATGTGAAGCCACAGGGGCCAAAAGGGACAGTAAAAGAACTCATTAAAAATCAAGACCCTCACTTCTCTAAATTGCTATTTTACGTGATGGGGAGATTAAAATTGATTGAGCTCTCTACTCTCCTTGGATCATTCACTTGGGGCCTGATCCAAAACCAACTGAAGTCAATGCCTCCAATGGCTTCATTGTTTCCACCTATTCTAAATACAATGCCCTGCCCATTGCATCCTTCACCCAAGGACAAACCCCATCTTTTGAATCAAATTAGTTTTGCAGGATTGTAGGCCTCTGTACTTGTAGATTTTACTTTGGCTTTAGAGTCAGGCTCATGCAAACGTAAGTTAGGTAACAAACCATTTCAGCATCCCTCTTTAATTAGGCTAAGAGGGTGATTTTTCAGTCACTGTGAAAGCTCTATATCTGTGGTTCCCAACCTGTGGTCTGTGGACCACTGATGGTCTGCGAAGGTACTGCAGGTGGTCCATGGTGGGTGGAGAGGAGATAATTACTGCAGATAAATGTACTGTAGGTAAATGTACTGTGAAGAGTGCAATGTTTGTGAGTGATCATAACAAATTATTAGAAAGAACTGTGTTTTTAATACCCCTTGATATACAAGTTTGTATATCCCATCAGCCATAGGATATGTTAAAAAAACTTTTAAACAGCTTTCTTACGTGGTGTTCTGCAAAAGCTTTTGATGATGATGTAGTGGTACACATAAAGGAAAAGGTTCAGAACCATTGCTTTATATAATAATGTGGTCTTTAACATTAATAATTTTGGTTATTTCTTCCTTTCTCACAAGTGAGATAATACAATCCACAATAAGGACAAACTCCTGCCCTCCAACCCACACACCTTGATTTTGGTTGCAGTTGTGCATGCATATATCTAAGGGCAAAATTTGGCTCTGAAATGTATCATTACTGGCATCTGAGAGTTTGGAGATAGCAGAAATTCTTTACCTAGTAAAACCAATGACGTACAGTAGAGCCACTCTGTTTGCATGCCCATCCAACATACTTAGCATGTTTTCATCAACTTGCCACATTAGTAAAACAGTGTTAGTAAATTCCACAAAATGTATTTATTGCAACTCCTGTAGCCATCTGCCCTTGCAAAGAATCAAATAATAACAACCGCAAAAAAAGACCAAACAATATATAAAAACCAAAAGGAGAACCAGAAGGAAGTCATTTAATAATTCACAAGAGAGAATAAAAATCCACATTTTAGTGCCAATAATCTTTGAAAAAGCTTACTATGATTTGAGAAAAATGAAATCAGAAAAAAGGCATGAAGCAAGGAAGAGGGGCATCTGGATCTACATCATTTAGTTTTAACTTTTCACTAAAATATTCTGATGAGGGATGTAAATTTTTTCTAAAACATTGCATCCAGTTAATTTCCTGTGTCTCTTCACCTGTGTTGTTTCACTAATGACATCCATAGAGCCCAATGCTGAAATCCTCTGACAAAACTCTGCTCTAGTTAACCGGTATGAATAAGGGCTGTGTGAAGCTGGAAAATATGAGTAATTTCTACTGACTTCAGTGGAAGTAATTTGTATCTGTAGTGGGACAACCGACTTGACCAGAATGAGACAATGAACACTTAAATTAAAATCAGGGCCAGGTTTGCTTTGTGTAAATTTGGAGAAACTCCATTAAATTAATCCAGATTTACATTAATGGGAGTGAGAAAGGATTTGTCCCTCTTGCTCTTGTGTTTTCCTTTCTCTCTGTAACTGAAATCTGAAGGAATATATGACTGCATAAATATGATGGGCCATATTGTGCTATTAATATTGAAACAGAATTCTCCACTGAAGTAAAAAAGAGATCTGCTGCAAATGGCCTTATGTTTAGATATGATCCAATAAAAATCTGGCAAGGTCAGTTAAGAAGGTATCACCCTTAACCCTGAATTGCCTGCCTTGTGTTGGTTTCTTTTCCAACCTGAATGGCAATTAAACAAAACAGTTTGTCTTTAATAAATGCCTTCTTCATGGAATATAGCTTGTTAGAACATGCTCTCCGTTGCCAACCTTCAAATGACCCCCATTGAAAGGACAACTTGGAATATCAATTCCCTTTGTAGCTGGGGCAGACTGCATTGTGCAGTTTGAATCATTGTCTTTAGAATTGTCAGTAAGGGTGGGTGTTGGCTATCTTGGAAGCTCCCTTGGTGAGTCATTATCACACGCAAGATACCTAGATGACCTTGGCATGCCCTTGGTTAGCTGAGTTCATTAGACAAACCAGGCTCCGTGCTGCTACTCCTCCCATCTTATCTCTTTTTTGAAAGCCAGTTGTTAGTGATAGGAGCTATTGAGGTAATTGAATGCATAGCATTTAAATTGAAAGCAGAGAGATTCCCAGCTTCATTTTAATGTTGTTGGCTGATTATAATAGAAGGTGCAGTGTGTAGAAAATCAGGAAATAGGTACACAGGAAGAAAAGCAGCTTCTTTTTACCTGAATGTATAAGGTCAGATTCTGCCAACTTTACTCACATTGAACAGTACTTTCTTGATTTCCATGAGACTTCTTTCACAGTAAGGCTGGAATTTTCAAGGCCAATTTAGGGGATTTACCTACATGGCTCATTGAAATTAATGGGAGTTGTGTGGCTAACTACTCTCATCCCGAGGTTCTCAGATTTTTCCATGCAGCTTCTTCTTCATCCCACCAGAACCCTCTTATAATCCTCCTCCAACCTAGGAGCTATCCAAGATCCTCCTTCTCATTCAGCAATATGGAATGGCCAGGTGGTTGTGCTACCTGTTTGCTCCCCTATCTGGGGGTTGTGACCCTCCAAACTGAGAGCCCCTGCTCTAGTAAGCTTTGAAACCTTCAGCTGAAGGCATTGTTCAGAGCCAGGAAAAGCAACAGAATCTTATCCCTTGAATTTAGCTGATGATGAGCACACAAGGGCTTCTTTAAAAGAGGGGATGTTTAACATAAGGCTGTTGAGTACTGCAGTCAATCAGAGAATGAATGGCATTGCTGTCAAGTTATTTTGAAATTCACCATATTTAATCTGATATTGATCTCATGTTAATATAAAACAGGAGTAACTTTACAGGTCAGTGGAATTCCACTGAGATAAAGCCACTGTCAGAATCAGATGCAGCATATTAAAATAGCCTACATGTCCTTAATACATAGTAGGCCGTAGCACATTAAGAACTTAGGTTCTGGGGTACATTGTATAGTGCCTGAAGTGTTGATGTGAACATAAATAATTCCTTATATAAATGAGACCAATTCAGTTTTGATTTACATTCTATGCAGTCTGGTGTGATCAGTAGTTTTCATGGTGTCTCAGTATAGAATTAGTTTCCCTGTCTAAAATTCATTGCTGGAGCAAATATATTGAAGAGAATAGATTTACACCTGAGATGAACTGACCCTACACATTTCTGTATTTGAAAATAAGTCTTTTTCTTGGTTTAAAAACAAAAAAAACGGGAGGGGGAACATGGCAGGATGCAGCCAGTAAGTCAAAATGGCAAGTAGCTGCAGTTAGGTGGAAACTAGTAGACACCTGTCCAGTGTGATTTCTGTATAGCTGTCAGCACATGTATCTTGCCATAGTGAAGGAAGTAATCCATTTCCCCCTCCCCCCCCAATTTTCCTGCTGATATACTTGGAGAGCATGTTTCTGGTATTTTCCTATTCTCTTTTTGATTGTTTCTGGAGTCACATCACCTGTTGCAATGCAACTGTCTCAGAGGAAGCATCCTAATTGGGCTCTGAGCTAATACCTTTTCCCTCCACTAGTCTGTGATGAGAACAGTTATGCCCCCAGGGAGTTAGTGCTATTCTCCTCTCAGCTTTCTGCAGCTCAGATACGAGATGTACCAGCTAAACAAGCTTTCTTTCTTTCTTTCTTTCTTTCTTTCTTTCTTTCTTTCTTTCTTTCTTTCTTT
>ML686140.1:1967124-1989583 GCA_007922175.1 Pelusios castaneus | reverse complement strand
TTTCTTTCTTTCTTTCTTTCTTTCTTTCTTTCTTTCTTTCTTTCTTTGATTTTATACTGACTCAAACCCTATGGTGTATTTATATGGCATGAGCCTGTGCTTCAATCATGAACTCACATTTTTATGCTGGTTGAAACATAGGATGTAAACACTGCTCCAGCCAACATCCAAAAGGCCAGAGCAACTGTTTAGTCATCCCCAAATTTGCATGAACCCCTTTGGGGCTGCATACTCTCAGTTATGTGCAACACTCTTCACAAGGAGCCGCATTCTGCTCCCACTAAGCACTTGGCAGAATTTGAAGCCGCTAACCATTGACCATATAGGAAATACAAAAGTAAAGGCAGGCTCCTGCTCTGTGCTGAGTCGGTGTTTTAGTGGATAGAAAACGTTTAGGAGTACACTTCCCTCTGACCCTTCCTTTGCCACAGCAGGGATGGATTTCAGTGGAGTCTTCCATGGAGCACTATGTAGCCTGATTGGTTCTCCTGTCTTAGTACCAAGCTGCTGACTAGAAACAGGGGAAGGGGGGGTGGACACAGCAGTCACACTGCCAGCTTACTTGCATTCTGCCCTATGTGCTATCTATGCCAGGGATACACACTCTTCCTTCTTACAAGAGATGTCCCATTATGCATCCCCTGTAGCCCATCCCATAGAATCCTGCCAGACTTGTGCAGCAGAGGATGCATTGGTCAGTGTTCCTGGTCACTCTCATGGCTTTTTCTACCCCTGAATTCAAGAGTGCAAAATCAGGCTCCTAACACTGACCAGGGCAGGTCTGGGCCCACACTGTAACTGCCATTCAGTCTTGCCGTGCAAGGCATTGTTTGTATTGTGTGACGCAGCACAGTCAGGCTGATGTGATAACACACAGAGCAGAAAGTGGCAACAGATTAATAGAACATAGCAAGCACTGTGAAGGTCAAGATATCTTTGAAAAGAAATTATTTCCATATCTGGATTAGTTGATTTCAGATATTAATTTGAAGTGCATTTTTCAGTGATTGGGTCTCCACAGAGCAGTGGATAATTTGAATGAGTTCCAGAAAACTGCAGTTAACTCATTAAGGCAGAACTCTCTACTTATGGAAACTTTTAATGACTAACTGGTTAAGTAACAATGTCACAATAGTTTTTTAGTAAGAAAAACAGGAGAAACTCCACAGGCCTGTCCAGCCCAAAAGCAACTCTCAGATGCCATTCACTTTCCCGGCATTTCTGTTCTTTTATTTCATCATTTGCATCTTCTGACTTCCATTTATAATTTGTTTTGCTGCTCCTGTTTCCCTGAAGGTACCTCATCTCTAAGGAATGAAATGTTTTGAACTAATGCCTAGAGGACCCATGTTAATTTGTTTTATGGCCCCTCTCCCTGAGCTCTTACCTCCTATTTTCTGAAAACAGAAATTCCTTTTTCTCCCAGATTAGCTGTTTGGATCAGTGAGTTGATAATGTTACAGGCAAGCAGCTCCTACACAAAGGACACAATAGACCAAATTCATCCCACAGACCAAGGATAACATTTACAAAACCATTTAAGTGACTCAGGAGTAAAAGCTGGTGGTGGGGAGGGGGTGAATAAAAATGAAGTTTTTGGTTGACTGAAACTGTTGAGTCTCACTTGGTGAACAGTTTAGTCAATAAAAATAAAAGGTGAGAATAAAATTTCTGAATAAGTCAAAATATTTTGTTTTGACATTTTCCATATGAAATATTTTGACTTTTTGTCTTGAAATCACCTATGGTTTTGGAATTTATCCAAATTGAACTTAAGAAACAAAAACAAAACGAAAAGGGTAAAATACACTTAAAATGGAATGGGCAGGGGCTTGTTTCAGTGAAAAAAACCCAGAGAATTGTCACGTTGCCCCAACCTGAAGCAGGTTATCTTTTCCTTCTTCAGATTTTTCAGTTCAGACATCAAACTGAAAAATCCATTATTCACCCAGCTCTGTTTAGGAGCCTAGGGTCTATTTTCAAAAGTACCGTAAGCACTTAAGAGCCTAAGTCTCATTGAAAGTCAATGGTGTTTAGCCTCCCTAAATACCTAAGTCACTTATGAAAAATAGCACTTAGGCTCCTAAATCACTTAGGACGTGTTTACATGGTGCAGCAGGGGTGTGCAACCTGCAGCTCCAGAGCCACATGCAGCTCTTTTGCTGCCCCTTTCTGGCTCCGGGCTCTGCACCCCCACCACCAAGGGACCCTGCAGGTGGCCCGCTCCTGTCTCCAGCCCCCCCCCCTCACCGGAGGACCCCACCAGGAAGCTGCACCCATTGCGACTCTCAAAACACTTGGTTATTGAAGGAATTTTTTTTAAGTGGCTCTTCTTAACTTTTGAGTTGCCAACCCCTGTTATAGACCAACATGATCCAAACAAATAAATAAATTTGTTAGTCTTTAAAAGTGCTACCAGACTCCTTGTTTATGATCCAAATAGTCTTCCAGCCACAACAAAGAACATACCAGTTTCTCTCAGAAATTATTATCAAAATTCTTGGAGCAAATATTCACAATTGTTATGAATCTGCACAATTAAAAAAAATATAGGGTACAGTTCACCCCTCTGGGATACAATTGGTCATGCGCATGATTAATAGACTAAAATAGTGTCCTGTACTATCTGAATGTAGTTTGTCTTTCACTTTCACTGTGTAAATCACAACAGGAGAAACAAATGGCAGAACTATACACTCTGATGTCAGTCACAGTTATTAACCCTAGCAATTATGTCACTACAAGGGAAAGCTAAATTACCTATTAAAATGTCTCTTTTAAATTTATCTTAAGCACTTTAATGAGCAACATAAATTACATTATTATCACTGTTACGGCAGATTAAAGGTTTGATTCCTGTTACCTTCAATGGTACAGTAAATTTAATTCCCCCAAGTTACTGAATCTACTCCCAAATATTAGGGATTTGCATGTTAAAAATAATGATTACCCCCAAATGGATGTTGAGTTGAATTCTTCAAGCCAAAGTCTTCTCTTAGTTGTGTGGTTGTAAATCCAAAGTAACGCTATTCTCCAAAGAGCAGAATGAGGAGCCCACTCTGAAGTTTGCTTCCCTGTCTTGTGTCTCCTTAAAAAAGTTAGGGTTTATAATCAGGTTTTCTTTATGGTTTGCGATGTTTTAATAATGGTGCAAAGGGCTCTAAGCAAGAGATCTGTAAAAATAAAGTAATAATCAGACTGCAGCTGTACTGAAGTGCAGGGGCTAAGTGGTCAAGGTATTCGACTACACTTCTGAAGGTCAGAGATTTGAGTCTTGCTTGATCTTATGCTGAAAGATGGCCTTGGCCATGTCTGGACGGACTGATGGTGAGTAGAGAAAGACCTGCTTAGCTGATCTGCCAATGCACTCTGCTTTCCTGAGGTGATCAGTTTAGAGATTAATGGAGTTAATTATGCAGAACTCCCCCCCCCCCCCAATAGAATTGTCTCTTGGCATAGTTGGGACAAACTTACCCATTCCTGTCTGTTTACACAGAACACAGTTGTTGTGTTGTCTGTTAACAATAACGGATTCCCACCCCCACGCCTCCCAAATATGTACATGAACGGGCAAACAAGCTAGACAGATAGCAAATAGCTCACTGTTGTTTATATAAGTCCTTGGATCCTATGAGGATCACAACCCTTGAGTTTGCGAGGTTCTGATGTGTGGCCCTAGCCCCAGGATGAGGCACCCATGACCAGTGTGAACACTGAGTGTGGAGAAAGGAAGGGAATGCCCACACAAACATTCCAAGGATCTATCTGCCAGTCCAGAGAGGACATACACTGATGCTAGCAAACCCTGAAGCCTTTTGAGGCATAGTCTGGCATGTTGCACTATGTACCTACATGCTGTCATGTACTCTAGAAGTCTGAGGCAAGTGTGCACTGCAGTAATGGAATGATTTTTAAATCCAAAACCAAGTATCTGAGCATTTAGAACACTGGCTTGGAACAGAAATACTCTGTTTTTCATAGCATCCAGGAATGCGCTGATAACTCTATTCTTAGCACAGGTTTTAGAACTGATTCATCCTGACTGAGTAACAGCCCCTATGCATTGAAGGTGGACTGGTTGATGGTGATGCTGGACAGTATTGGACCTAGATTGGCCTCTCATCAACCAGGCATCTGGGTGTGGGAAAACATGGATCCCTTATCTCCTCAGAAAGGTAGCTATGGAACCATGCATTTTGTGAAAAGGTGAGGTGCTGCTTATAAGCCAAAAGGAGGAAGCAGGTTCCATTTACTACAAATGGGAGAAACTTCCAGTGGTCTGGGCAAGTCACTATAAGGAGGTGAGTGTCTTTAAATTGAGGGCAGCATACCAGTCAGCTTGTTCCAAGGAAGGAATGGTGGAAGCTGAGGTAACCATGCTGAGCTTTGTTTTCTTCAGATACTTACAATAGATTACCTTTTGCTTTGAGGATAAGGAAATAATGGGAATAAAAATGCTTTCCCTTGAGAAACAGAGGAACTCTATAGACTCCACTAGGTGAGATTGAATCTCCCACTGAAGAATGGTCTCATAAGAGTGAGAGGGGAAGAAGGGGGTGAGAAAGGAATATCCCAGATCTATGTGCTTAGGAATAGACCCTGCAATCCAATGTGATCTGAGTCCAAGCACGAGGGAATTGAGATAGATGACTGGCAAAGATCTGGGTAGGAACAGATTGATCTGTAAGAACTGGTATGCTGCCCTTGACAAACCTGTCAAAATGCATGTTTTAACTGGACCACTGGTTGAGAAGAACCTGCTCTTGCAGATGATGAGGGAGGCTGTGGTCACCTCCTTTAAGTATTCCCCTTTTCCTCAGCAGGTTGTGAAGATGAAGTATAAACCTCTGATATCTGTGAGCCTGCTGGGAGCAAAACTGCTTCCTCTTTGTCAATGGTGCATGGATTCCAAGTGATTTCACTATTGCCCTGGAATTCATTAGGCTTTGCAGCCTATCATCTAGCTGTCTTTTCAAAATGAGGGAGGGTCCCTCAAAGGGCAAGTCCTGGGTGGTCTGCTGTATTCAGGAAGGAGACTAAATGGTTGCAGCCATGAACCCCTCCTCATAGATATGGCAAACACTGTGGATTGATCTGCAGATCTGCTGACATATGCAAGCTGTCCTGAACAGCTGTTCTTGCCACCTGCTCATCCTCCTCTACTATTGTGAACCCCTCCTGCCTGCCTTTAAACTTCATGATGATTTCCCAAAGGGTGAAGTCGTAGTGACTTAGGAGAGCCTGCTGATTAGCAATTCTAAGCTGTAGACATCCTGTTAAATAAAAGCTATGATCAAAAAATGTCCAGCTTCTTTGATTCTTTACTCTTCATTGTCAATGCTTGGTGCTCTTACCTCTCCCACTCATTAGCTGCTGCCACTACTAAAAGGTCTAGCTGCTGGTGAGAATAGAGGTATCCAAAACCTTTAGAAGGAACATAGTATCTCTTCTCTGTCCACTTAGCCATAGTTAGGAGGGAAGAAGGGGGTCTGCCAAAGTGTTTTCTCAGCTCCAGAATTTCTTTGTTAATCAGAAACACCACTTGGGAGGTCAACAGTTGCCAATACATCTGTATACCAGCATGCAGTCATTACAAGGGCAAAGGGCACATAAGCCAACTGGATGGGTGCCACTGAGGGTAAAAGTATGCCAACAACTGTGCACAAGATGCGCACACACCTATAGCGGAATGGACATTTACAATCACGCAAACAAGAATGACAGTTCCTTTGGTGATCCTAATTAATAGCTTCCATAATAGGAATTTTGTATCTGCAGTATTTCCAGGAGCACAATATGTCAATTCACATTTGGGTTACTTTCCAACATTAGTCATAATTTAATGTATTTTGAGATGCAAGCAAATCTGGGTTTGAGGACAGCACTGGGCAAATTCAATTATCATTATTATCATTACTAATTTAAATAATGCCATCAGCTAACATGGCAATAGACAGCAGGCAAAATATGCCAAACAAGTGACAGAGTCCTTGCCCTAAAGAGAATCAAGTTTATGGGTTCAATAAGAAACAAACATAGAATGCTGAAAGATCATTGCATCTAACATGTTTTGCAGAAATGGTGAGCTCTTCAGTGGTTTTTGTATGTGGTGTAGAAGATCACTTGAGATACTATACCGGAGTGGCTGTTTCAAGCATTTTGTGGCATGGAAGACAACATGATGTTTGGGACAAGTAAAAGGGATAAAGGGCATGGTTTGCTTAAACATTACATGGAGCATAGGGAATATTTTGCTAGCATTTTAGTCCATTATTGTTTCATAGTCTTCTTTAGTGGCTTCACATGGAATATTGAACAGGATGGAGGAGTGGATGACTCACTATGGGACTCTCTAGGCAGGATCCTTGGGCTTGGAGGTGCTTAGCACAACTTTCGGGGTGTGACCTGAAAGAAATGATGGAAATCACCCATCAGCGTTCCCGGTGCCTTTTCTGTTCCACATCCTGGCATGAAGCCTGATTAGGAGGGACACAGGATATTAGAAGCATTTAGATGGAGTTGGAGACAAACACCTCAATCAGCTTGCTCAGGAATGAAGGGGGATATATAAGAGGTGGTAGCTGAAGAGATCACCTGAATAAAGTCACAGTGAGGATTTCAGGATTTGGCCCTGCTTTCATTTTAATGTCTGTTACGGCAGCTGTCATCAGGTGGCTCCGTTATACACAGTCTTCCAAGTTCTTTTTCTTAAGTATCTGATCAAATGTTAAGTCGGGGCGGTGGGGCAGAGAGGGCAGGGGAGGCATGGTGCATTATTAGTTTTTGTTTTGCAAGGCTTTGGGTAGAGCACTGGTTTTCAAACCATGGGTCAGGACCCAGTACTGAGTCATAGACCCTCAGGTACTGGGGTCGCAGGGCCCCCTGCCACCACCACTGCAAGACTGGAATATATTGCTGAAAGATGTAATTGTTGGGTTGTGAGCATAAATAACTTTTTTCAACTAGGTCTGAGAAAAAAGTTTGAAAACCACTGGTGTAGAGGCAGTGGCCCTTGAAGATGTGAGCAGCAGGACAGTTTTTTCCCTGCCTTGATTTCTGATTAGAAGCAGTTCTTGAGGCAGGTTTGCTCTTTGGGAACTGATTGCTAGTCTCGGATTGAGATCCCTTGAAGGAGAGCTTGCCTGCATGTGTTTGATTCACCTCTGATCCAGGATTGGTGTACATATGTAAATAAAACAAGTTATATTTAGAATGTCCTAGAACCCAATGACACTGATTTCTCCTTCACTAGGGAAGCTGACCTGTGATGCCTTAGCTGGCCCTCTGCCCTGCTTGGCAGAGGACTGAAGCTGATGTCAGAAGCATATTCACAGGCACAACTAGCGAAGAAAAAAACCCTCATACAAGTAAAAAGTACCTAAAACTCAGCCTGTCTGCTGTGGGATGTTCTTGTGGAATTCCTGGAATTGCTCACCATACCAGATTGGTTTTTTTTAAGCTACACAATGAACAACTCTGAGTAAAACCGATAAAAAGTTAACTATATTTGTCAAACAGCACATTGGAGCCCGTTGAAGATTAATAATGCACTAGTCACATTTTCCATTTGCTAGTGAGTAATTAACTATCATTTTGGCCAAGACCCTTCCAGATTAAACAATCAAAAGACAGTAAAGAAATATATTATTTCAATCATTATATTTTTGAGTGAGTTTATTTCTCATAAAAGTGAAACAAATAGCATCAGGGCTGGAGCAGGGCACTATGATACCATGGAAGCACCTTGTAAACCTTTTTCCATGGAGTGGTGCCAACGTATCTCAGTCCTGAACTTCATCACCACCCATAGTCCAGGCCTGGACCTTTCCTGAGAAGTGACCTGCCCATATTCTGAACAGTGTGGCACGGTACTTGTGAAGTGCACCGACTGGAATTAGTATTCTGAACTGAGATAGATGGAGGATGGATGTCAACCAAACTCATCAGTAGCCTAAGCAAGAGTTGAATGTAGCTATCCAGAGGAGCAGTCACCAGGAATAGATGGAGTATTACCGAAGCAGCTGTAGTTGGAGGCATTATATTCCATGGTATCTCCATACAGGAGCTCTCTGTTGAACTCACCCCTTCCTCCTCCACCATCCCCAGACATGCACCCTCTGGGCACTGAACCTTGGTGCCAGTGCTGGTTTGTCACCCAGTCCATCCTTGTGCTTTATGGAGATCAAGCAACCAAAACTATCGCTTTGTGCTGTGGTGGAGAGCTCGGATGTGGGAAAGGGCTCCCTATATCCACAATGGAAAGGACCTAACTGTTAGTAGTTAAAATTTGGATGATTTCTGATCTGTCTTGGACAGAATTTCAAATATGTCCTCTTATTCTCATTAACTAGCTAAATATCAGTAGAAGCTGAGGCTTATCTGATGATACTGTGAATACCCGTGCATTTATTTAGACCATAAATATTTCTGATGGACTCTAAAAGGAGTCTGAGGACATGGAATGGCTCAGTGAAAACTTGCCTCTCCAAGGAGCAAATTCAAATGGGATGACAAGTGAAAATGAATTTCCTGAACTATTTTGCTTCTGGTAGCTGGTGGGCCTGATGACAGAACCTACCCTCAGTGTGAATTCCAATAAATCTGGGTTTCCTTGACTCCGGGGTAAATTTCTGAAAAATGTGGGCAGCACAATACTACTCCATAAGGCAAACTGCAGCCAAGATGCACATCTGTCTCCTGCCAAACATTCCAGTCCGGTACTTGGTACCTAAAGTGATAGCTGTTATCTGATTCCATGAAGGAGAGGGAGGAAAGAGAACACACCCTCTCCTCCTTTGACTGTGAGGAACTATTTTACTCTGATACCAGACTCTCACTAGGAATGACAGCTGTGGAAGGATTTGAAAAAATGACCAGTAAATGCATTTTGTATTCCCCCTGAGCCATTCACTGATTCACTTGAATGCAAAACAGCACAATCTCCCACCCTTATTCCCATTCATTTTTAGATGTGTGAAGTTAGCACTAATAAACGTTACAGGACTGACAATCCTGGAGACTGTAGCATTCTGTTTAGCTACCAGATGGATAGAGGATGGGCAGCTACAGTGCAAGTTTCCCACTTCTGCCTTGTCAGTGCCCCTGTGCTCTCTGAACACAGACACAACCGATTACCTGTTAAGATTTTTGTGGAGAATAATTGAATAGGTAAAATACCTCCTCTAAAATGACCTCACCTTCCTTTATATGCTGTTGCCCAGTGTTTGAATATTAACAACTACTTTGATTTGCTGTTACAGCCTGACCTGATCCTATGTCATATACTTCCCTGCATTTAATTTCCTCCCATTCTCTAAATTCCCCACCTTCAAAGCATTTGACGAATTGGGATTTTCTTCCATGAAAGCTCATGCAATAAATAAATTTGTTAGCCTTTAAAAGTTCCACAGTATTCCTTGTTTGTTTTGCTCTAAAATGAGGGCGCTCAAAACACCAAGGCCAAATTGTCCTCTCCCTGTCATCTCTCACCTTAAAACACTTTGGAGAGACTCTGGGGGAGGAAATCTCCATGAGGATACCTTCATAGGAAGTCCCCCATACTGTACAGTTGTTGGAGTGAAAAATGGTAGAGGGTCTCACTCCCAAACTTGGCAGATCCCCAGGGATCTGTGAGAAGCTCTGGCAAGCAACATGACGGCGGTCCTGTGCCTCCACACTAGCTCTGGTCTCCATCTTCATGGACTCCCTAGCAATGTAGATCCACTGAGAGGAATCAGGGCCCCAAAGGCACATGTCATCCAGAAGAAAAAGGATAGTGCAAAATGTTTTATGAAGTGAGACTGTAGAGCAGGAAAGTGAATGTCCAGTCACCCTACTTCCAGGCTGCACAGGTTTATTCATTCTTAGGTCAATTCCTTAGGTAGTGTAAACTAGCATAGCTTTCTTGACGTCAGTGGAGCCACTCTGATTTACAGAACCTGAAGATCTGGCCTACAATAAGTGCCCTGACTGTGATTTTTATTAAGAGATGCAATGAAGGATTATTTAAACAGAAATACATTTATTTGGGAACCTCACAATCTTTACTGCTCTGAAAATATGCAAAACTGGAGGAGTCACAATGGTATAAGGTTGCATGACTACCCTTCAAGTCAAGGGGAGCTGAAAGGGGAAGTCCCTGCCCACTGCTCTGAAAATGCGCCCTTCCCCTCAATCAGTGTTTATCAGTACATCAGCTCTGCACTCTTTATTTGGGGGTGGTTGCATAGCCCTTTAAGTGGTGAGTTCATTTCTCAGTGCTGACAACTGGGAAATAAAGTGTAGGCGGAGGGTGGGTCTTTCACTGTCATTCACATTACAAGTAATTTTGTTCATTTTCTTCTGATACCAGATGATATGAAACTGCTGGTGTGTGCCAAAGCGCAAGTGCCTTATATCTGACCTGCTCTACCGGTATCAGTTTAGTGACTTGCACAAAATGAATAGGTGGAAAATATCTGTATCTCAAAGCAAATTAATCTGCAGTCATCTAGTTTTAATTTTTGGAGATAGAAAGAAATGGGGCCAGATCCTTAGCTGGTATGAAATGACTCCACTGAATCAGTGAGGCTCTGCTGATTTACATCAGATCAGCTGCTTTCCAGAAAAATGTTAATATTAAAACAACAATTATCCTTGTGTCTGTGCCTTAATTTGCAAATAAAATCAGAATAGCAATAATTCAGGGAAGGAAGCTGTGATGCAAAGCTACACCATTTAAATCAAATTTTGGTCATGAAATGTTGACAACTTAGCATAGATTAGTGCTGACGGAAGCTCTTGATATTCTGCTGGCATTTTTGCCATTCACTGATTTTGTTTCAGTGGCACTTGACAGGATATTAATGTTTAGTTATGCAAAGTGTACCCTTAGTTCCATTATTAATTGTTAGAATCACTGATTTCTGCAATGGCTTCCCATAGAAAATGAGAAAACATACTTCCAGGAAGTGAAACAATGTATCTGAGATTTCAGTCTTTTCATTGAAGGTAAAAGATAATCTTTGTGCTCCACAGAGATCAGGAAAGATAAAAAGTACTACTGCCCTTTAAAACTTGCAGTAAGATCACTACAACAGTCTCCTAGGAACATCAATTGTTTTTAAACTACACCCATGGCAACTTGTAGCTTCTCACAGCATGGATAGAAATCACAAAAGCACAGGACTCCGCCATGTCACCTAATGAAGAATCCTCATTGCCTTTTAGCAGTATAGGGCCTTTGATACACAGGCGATCAGTTTTTATTCCATCCAGTAGAGGGGAGTAGGGCAGTGTCTCACATGCACACTACTCAGTTAGAATATTGAAAATCATAGCAAATACACTTAGGTAGTAGCCAGGGAGGCACGAAATGATTTAATGAGCTTAATCTAAAGCAAGGGAGATTTAGGTTAGGTATTAGGGAAAACTTTCTAATTATAAGGGTAGTTAAACACTGGAATGAATGTCCGAGAGAGACTGTAGAATCCCATCACTGGAAATTTTTAAGACTAGGTTGAACGAACACCTGTCATGGATGGTCTAGGTTGATTTGGTCCTGCCTCAGCAGAGAGGCCTGGACTTGATGACCTCTCAAGGCCCTTCCCACCCTTCAATCTATAATTCTCTGATCAATGAGCAAATATGTTTTTTCCATTTCTAATGTATATGATGCTATGAAGATTCTATGTCAAATTTATTCATCCCTGAAAAGGACAACTTCCAGACCATGTTAACCCCATTCTTATATGGTCACACAGTATTAGAGAAATATATCTGGATCTCTTGATCGGTCCTGCCAGGCCTGTCCTCTGGTTTCCAGTACATATTGGATGTGTTTTAATTAGCATGAGCAATGGAAAGTTACTGGAAAGGGGGATAAAATATTTAAATAATTTCGAGATAAGTGCAGAGCTAATAGCAGTGACTATAGTCAGGCAAAGGGTGGAAAGGGCAAGCATTGCCAATTTAAATCTGCCGGTACACATTAGTCTGACGTATTAATCCCATCCAGGGACTCCTCTGAATAGAGATTGTGAATCACTATGAATGATATGGTGCTTTTGCCATGAAGATAAATGGTCCACTAAGGACTAGGAGGAGACCATTCAATTCCTTTTCTTATCAACCTTACCAGTAGCTGATCTAAGGCCACTGGAAGGGGAGAGGTTTGTCAATATTCCACTATGTCTCCTAATACCCAGGGCATTGGGCAATGTCTGCTTGATGCACATATGACTCTTGTTATCCTAGCTTGGTTCTTATTTCCAGGCTTGTACCACAACTTCACTCTGATTACTATTAGCAATTGTCTCTGTGCACTTCATAATTTCAGCCTTGTTAGATGGAATGGATTTTATTCTTCCAACAACCAATTAAAGGCCAAATATATGAATATCCACTGTACCATAGGGAATACTCGTAAACTGGCCTTTTCTTTAGCATTCTTCTATCTTTTTCAAAATGTAAATTCTTATATCAGGGCTTGTTGACAAATCTCTGGCTGGGATGATTTGCCTGGGATTGGTCCTGCTCTGAGCAGGAGGTTGGATTAGATGACCTCTGAGCCCTGAGATCCCTTCAAACTCCCTGCTTTGAGCAGGAGGTTGGATTAGATGACCTCTGAGTCCCGAGGTCCCTTCCAATTCTAATCTTCTATGATTCTATGGTATCCCTGCAGCACCTAAAACTAACATTCCCTATTTAATTGCTGCTGCACAGAATAAAGGACTGATCCAACTCTGGACCCCTTCCATTGCCTCCACCAGTGATAACTGGACCAAGCCCTAAGTTACGAAAATGAAAACATTTAAGCAGTTCTGGCTTCAGTCAATAATAGTGCACATGGAAAGGAAACGTTCTATAAATATTGTATATTCTATACTATTCCTATATGGTACTGTTCCAGTGTACCATATTTGATGGGAGAGTATATAATGGCCAAAGAAGCCAAAGATTTGTTTCACCAGTCCCAATTCATTCCTTCAGCATCATGACTAGACAGGTCCAGGCCACAATAATTTGAAAATTGGCAATTAGCAGAAAATAGAGTATACATCATGGGAATGCAATTTTATGTGCCTATATAGTTCATATCTCAAGGGCTATGTCTACACTAGAAAAGTTAAGTCGACGTTAACTTTTCTAGTGTAGACATAGCCCCTTGTCAACCATATTAAGTTGACTTAATGCTTTAAGTCGACTTAATAAAGTCAATTTAGGCGCTAATCCCCGTCCACACTGGCTTTAAATCAACTTAAGGAGTCGACTTAAGGGTTAAGTCGACCTAAAACGAGGTGTTATTAAGTTGACTTAAGCTTCCTTTAAGTCGATTTAAGGAAATGCTTAAGTCGACTTAATAAAAGCCCAGTGTGGACGCAGCTTTGTTTAGGTCAACTTAAGCCTCCTTAAGTCGACCTAAGTTGCCAGTGTAGACGCACCCAAGGAGTTAACTATAACAAGTCATAGAAATCCTGCACTGTTTGTCTTGGATTTGTACTAGTTTTCTGAATCATCATGTTCAAATAGAAGAAAATGAGCCTGGTACACCAAAAAGGGCATTCCTGTATCAGGACATTGTTAAGGACTTTACCAGGGAAAAGATCTTTTGGAAATGAGGCAGGTACATGCATGCCTCCTCTGGAGAAGAAATCAAATCTACTGAAAATACTGACTTACCATTTTTATCACTAGACAAACTGCAGCCTAGCACAGAAGTGGATCTTAGAGACAGAAATGCTGCTTTGCACTTATGGAAAAGTTTAGCTTTGTAGAAGTTAAATTTATGCTGTATGTGAGGATAGAGGATTTAAGTTTAAGAAGTTAAGCTTATGCTGTATGTATGCTGGAGGATTTTTTTGGTATCAGACTAACAGAAGAATGTAAAGAATGCTGGGAGTACACAGATTAAACCTTTTTTTTTTCTTTTTATAGCAAGATTCAGATTTTCGCTTTCCTCTCTGAGGCTCTAGAAATTCAAATGAAGCATGACTCATGTGTTACCTGAGAGCACCCTGCCCCCAATTCAGGATTCAAAACCAACAATTCACAGGTTTTTCCTGTTTAATCAAGGTTTGTACAGGAACTTAACCAAGCCCTGGAACCGGATCCCATGGCAGCTTGAGCTGAACTGGAAAAAATAACCCTAGAGCACGTTAACTCTTCACATTGCTGGTTTTCACCTTTGAAATGTAGCTTCTTCATTTGTAAATCAGAGCCATTAGCCATGCCTCCTCAAAGGCCTGGTTCTAACTTGGCACAGCTAACAATCTGGCCCAATGCTTTTTCTGATGCATTCCAACCAAGTGCACATAGAGTGTAATGTATCTGAACAGAAGAATTCAGGAACAGAAAAAAAATTTACTTACAAGATCTGATGTCAGTGCTTCATATACCAGAACAGGAGTGAAAGAAGATAGTCCTTATCGAGGTAGCTGCATTTGTTAGAAAGGCTGAAACAGCACAAGCTTCAAGGGGAGTCATGCAGATGCCCGAGTTTTAGATACATCAGACTATACTTTCACTAGACGGCTCAAACTGGGCACCCAAACTTAGTGGTCACTTTTGAAAATGTGGACCAATGCAATTAAATTAAATGAAGTACTTCTTCACACAACATATAGTCAGCCTGTAGAACTCATTGCCAGGGATGTTGTGAAGGCCAAAATTATAACTAGGTTCAAAAAAGAACCGAGTAAATTCATTGAGAATAGAGCCATTAATGGAGGGGTCTTTACTGGCCCCATACCAGCCCTGCCCCCTGCACCCTCAGCAGGTGCCAGAGGCGGGGTAAGCAGGTGCCTGGTGCCACAAGAGCTGTGCATGTGCAGCGGCTCCTGCTGGCCCCTCGGGGGGAGGGAGAAGGCAGGGAAGCAGGGGAGAGCTGCCACAAGGCGGGGAGCCCTGTGTGCTGCTCTGAATAGGCACATATGCCATGTTTGGCACGCGTGCCTGGTGTTGCTGACCCCTGCATTAATGGCTATTAGCCAAGACAGTCAGGGATGCAACCCCATGCTCTGAGTGTCCCTAATCCTCTGACAGCCAGATGTTTAGGACTGTATGCCCTGGTCAGTTCATTCCCTGTGAAGTATCTGGTACTTTCCACTACTGGAAGACAGATACTGGGCAAGATGGACCATTGGTCTGATCCACTCTGGCCATTCTTATGTTCATATAGTCTTATTTTTATTGGTTGTAAGTGTGCGTTAATTGTTTTTTCCTTTTAAAAATTGTTTATTTTTTTAATGAATACAACACAGAAACAAGCATCAGAAATAACTGCACACAGTCATTAGGGATGAGCTCAATCAACAATTAATTTATTATAAAAAGACATTCAAATACCTTTCCAGAACAAGAAGCCCATAGCTTAAAAGATATATGTCTTAAAGGACAGCTACAGTATCTCGTGAATATGAGGTCAGTAATATGAATTTGGTTTCTCCGTTAGTTATGAGAAGTTACCTACAAAGACCAAAAGTCCACTAAAATGTCACAAACTAAACTCATTTTCATTTGTGATCTGACTTTGAGTAGTTGTGAAAGCTTATGATGGGGTATAAGATAGTTGTTTCAGATTTGTCATTGATCTTATTACCTATTTTCTTTATTCCCTATCTTTATTTTGTTAATTTATCATTATTTCATTTGGGCCACATCTGGAAGTCCTTACTTAGCCAAATCTTCTACTGACTTCAATGGATGTTTGCCCTGAAAAAATACTATGGACTTGGGTATTTAATCTTTTACTAATATTCCTTTCTTTTGTATGCTTCTTTTGTTCTCCTTACTCTTCTTTTAATCTATGCTTATATCATGAAAGTAAGACACATTTGGACAGGAATGCCAAGGAAAGGCCTTGGATTGGAATAGCACAGGTGTTGGAAGCCAAGAATACAGCACACTGATAGAGCTGTGTTAGGGAATTAGAAATAGTATGACAGGAATTTTGCATTCCAAGAATGAGGTTTATAGGCAGAGATGTGTTAAGCGCCAGAAAGACACAACAGGTATGTTGTAGGACAGTGGTTCCTAAACGGGAGGTGGGGGGGTGGGAGGTGTAAATCCAACGGGGGCACAAGGGTGTGAAATTTCCATAGCAATACATTTTTGCATCAAGAAAACCTATTTGTGATTATTTTTAATTGTACAATTACAAACTGAGTTTTTGTTAAAAGGGGATTGGATGATGGTAAAGGAGAGGTGGGGAGGCATGAGGGTTTCTCAAAAATCAGAAAGGCATGACACTGAAAAGTTTAGGAGCCTCTGTTGTAGGAAGAACTGAAATACATTTGTAGAGCAATGAGCAGGAATCAGGATTACAATAATAGGGGTATGGCAGACTAGGACAGAGGAGCAAAGACAGAACTGTGAGATGGGGGCAGTGTCAAAAAATAGGAAAGCCAGAAGCATTATAGACCAGGACTGTAATTCATGTGGCAGAGCTGTGAGTTGAAGTATACATGGTGCCTGCCTTATTTAGATCTGGTTTTAGCCAGTGCTATTATTTCATTATTCATGTTCATGATCAAAATAATATCCCAGTTTTTATGAAGAGTGATATCCAGGGAAGTTCCAATGATCCCACACATAAATATTAACTGATGGTTACAAACCTATTGTAATGAATAAGAAAAAAAACTGTACTCATGCAGGGGTCTGGTCCATGATCAGTAACTTTACGGGTGTGCTAGAAGCTGTGTGATCAAAAAAAAAAAAAAAAAAAAAAGAGTAGACTCCTTGAAATCTCAAGTGTCATTATTTTAAAGGTTATTTTTTTCATTTCTCAATGTTTTAGAAAGGGAGGCTAGAAGGGCATGTGCAAAAAATGCTCCTAATTGCAGACACACATTTGTGAGCACATTTACCATGAAAGTGCACACAAGTCAGACATTTGAGCATGCAAATGGCCACACACACAAACATTTGGTCTGCACTGATGTGGTAATGGCATGTGCATAGGTGTATAATTGTGCAATATCCCTTTCTCAAAATTCAGCCCTCCTTCTATAACATGCCTTTTTTAAAAAGCACTAGTTCTCCATTTCCAACATGTATGACTGAAAGATTACAGATACAAATATCATCCTTTCTTCCAGTACTTGTTCCTGTGGGTGTAATGACTCTTGACAAAATGATCCAAACACAAAACTTCAAGTTTACTGTCATATATTTTAGGATATTTAAACGAATGATGCTAAAAACTGCAGTTTATTGCCCAATGAGTGTATAATTCTGAAAATGATTAACTCATCAGGAAAGCATAATACACAAAGTGAAATCATTAACAGGCATGTTCAAAACAGAGCAATTACCTTGAAAAGCAAATATGTGCATAGTAGACTATGCTATTAAAAAGAAATAGGAGGAATAATTTTCGAGAAATCAAAGTTTCCATCTGAAATACTTTATCCTAATTTCTGAACTATATACAACTTGCTCCTCTGAACATTCAACAGCTCTTTACATTAAATAGCAAATGAGAATTAATTAATGTTTCTTGATAATAAGGGCAAGGAGTTTACATATGATGGGTTCATTCAGTATCTTAATATCTAATTCTTTGGGAATTTCAGGTAATTCATAAACCACCCAAACAGGCAAAGAGTTCAGATTTAAAAAAAAAAAAAAAACAAGGAGTCCTGTGGCACTTTTAAAGACTAACAAATTTTTTTATCACATAAGCTTTCGTGGGAGAAAACCCCACTTCGTCTGACACTTTTTTCTAGATGGTAAAGGTTAGGAGAAGTAAGGCGTTTTATTCCCGAAGCCCTTTGCAGTGCCCCAGCCATCTCCACCCATGTTCAAACCAGCATTGGCCAACTATTTTTCCAGCTAAGCAGGGTTGGGTGCAACTCCTCCAGCAGGTTTTGGCCTTCTTACAATAGCCAGTGAGCTCAGTCATGTGGTGTGAAGTGAGCCGCCCTCTCCAGGATTGAGTGCATTACAGTCACTGGAGGGAAAGAACAAGCATGAATTCCATAATGGCATTCCACATATGGTTGTGTGTTTGTTCAGCCAATTGAATTGATATTTAACAGGATGATTATTTTACTACATATCAGTTAGAGTTCAATACCTTTGAGATTTAATCCTCATGGGCCAGATGTCCCCACAGGGATCTACATTCTGAGCAAGCCCTGGGTGTCTCTCTCCATTTTCCCACTTTCCCTTCCCTGGCTTTCGTATGGTCTCATAAGAGAACTCTCCACAGTGTATTTAGTCCTGGGATGGACAAAGAGAAGGGGTGGTCTGTGAGCATGGCCTGGCCTAGGCTAGTATATCATCTCCCCATTATGGTTAGGAGGAACATACTCAGAAATTAACACAGTTTAGAGAAGTTCTTTAATGAAATCTAAGCATGGCGCTCCTTCTGTGCTCTCAAGATTGTTTAAAGAGGGCTCAGGAGACAGCAGGGGAGGCCCTGTCAGTACAACTCCACCATTTCTATGGTGAAAAGAAACAAGAAATCCTGCCCTGCCTCACCCCTGTGGAACAATCTGATGAGAATTCTGCACGGGGAGCCTTTTTACTCTTCTCGTTACTTTCCCAGGAGGAGCACTGGATACAGCCTTTTTCCTTGTTGTGATATTAGAAGAGCAGCAACTATAAGAAGTTTACAAGGCCTGAGACATGGCCACTTTCTTAACAGCCAAAATCTGTCATATGATTGCAGCTAATGCCTGGTATTAAAAATTGTTGAAAGGTCAAGGAGGAAAGAGCACAAAAGGCACTAAGCAAATAAAAGCAGGGGACATAATGTGTGTGTGTGTATATATATTGCAAGGAAGGCTGAAAGGTCCCAATACTATCTCAGAGAAATGTATCATAGCAAGCTTAATCCTGCAAACTGGTAAACACTAGGTCATCTATTTGTTGCCAACTCTCACATGAATTAAAATCTCAGATTTCATTTTTGAAAAGTAATTCCTAGCCCTCATGGTCATACAGAAATCTTGAAATGTGCCCTAACTGCACCTAAAGCCTCTCGCAGGAAAAAAAGTACTTAACCAGAACCCCAAATGTATTATTTTTCAAAGATCTGATGATTTTAAAGCCAAATCCCATGTTCTTTAGGAGCCTAACATGATTTTTGAACATTTGGAGTTGGCAATACTGCCTCTATTAGTTATTCCATGGATATTCCCACTTCCTGGGAAATATTCCAGTATACCACCCTGATTATTGGTTTCATTAGAAGTGCAAGAGCATGATGTGTCTGGCAGTCCCCAGCTGTTGGATGTCTGTTGGGGATCATAGCTGACTAGTACACATTAAGACCAGCTCCCACTGCCCCAGACTTTTCTAATCTATGCCTGTGGATAGGGGTGGGTAGAATTTTGGAGCCATATCCAACTTTCTGATTGCCTTCCCACCCCCATTTCTGCTGCATCCAGCAGAAATTGGAGATAGCAGAGAACCTAGCCTTCTCCGTACATTTCTAACCCAAGGGCATGCAGGATCTGTCTCTATTTTCAGGATAACTGGAAACAAGAAGACATGGAGTGGGTGTGGGGGATGAATTCTTAATTTTTGGCTCTAAAATAAGGATTAACAGATCTTGCCCAGAGATGTTAACCAAGCCAGATTTCCTTGTATGCTGATGAGAAAGGGCAATTCAGAGAGCATATCAACTCTACAATAGCCTTCAGAAAATCAGTGAAGTGCCTGCACTGTCTTTTTTTTTTTATAATTCTGTAGGTCCCTTACTACCATCCAGAACTAGCGTAGCTGATTCAAAGATATTTGTCAGGAGACTGAGCTAGTGTTTTGGGCCTGCTCTACATAAAATCAGACTCTGTAATAAACCTAGGGTGCCTTTTTGTTACCAAGGTTTCCGTTCCTTTAGCTAAGGCAGCAACCAACCAGCAGTCCCAAAAGGTGAAAGGCGGAGAAGGATTAATTATATGACTCAGTGCTTACCTAACTCAGAGTCAGATTACCAGAGCTGAATCTGGGGAGAAGGATAGGTTTGAAAAGAGATGGCAAATAAAAGTATTTTAAAACAAAGTTGCCTAAAACAAACAACAGAGAGTTAGTCTGAGTCACCTGCAATTTGCCAGATAAGGCTAGTCCTAACAGGGTGGGGTGGGAGCCATATTAATTGTATCCAACCTGCTCACAGAATGATGATGAATTTGTAAATAGGAAGAAAGAGGAAGTCAAGTGGGAAAATGCACTAATCGCTGAGTTCTTCTAGCCTAATCTGGATCACCAGAGATTGAATTTTGTTGGCTGCCTTAGCAACATACCCTGATTTTCCCATCGTGGACCCAGATTTACAGATAACAGAAAGAATGTTACTGAATTGAAGTGTCTCTTGTTCTAAATCAGAGATGTCAGACATGCGGCTCGGGGGCCATTTGCGGCCCACGATCTGCTTTGCTGCAGCCTGCACTGGTTGTACTAGCCCGGGATTTTCCCCACCTAAATCTGTTAAGAATGAGTTCTGTTTGAATCATATCAAATAAAAGATGCATAAAGATTTACGCAACTTCATTAAAGTAACTGGGGTTTTTGTTAATACCAACGGTCATCATGTGTGCAAGTTGTTGTGAGGCTTATTTTTTCCTTCTATCATTTTGTGGCCCACCAGACTGAGTTGATGACAGAAATGGCCCTCAAGGCTAAATGACTTTGACATGTCTGTTCTAAGTGATAGACTTTTGTCACAGATCAGGGGAGTGTTGATGGTCAGGCACCAAGGGTCACAGCCAGAGTTAGGAACCAGCAAGTCTATCTCAGGGGCAACTGTAGCTGCAGGCATAAGCACTGAGCATCTATTGGCCTGGTGCTGTTGCTGGGCTTAAAAGGAAGCCAGGTGACCCATCTCAACCAATCAGAGTGTCTGGTCAATCAGGGTGTTCACCTGTATGTCAACTAACTGGTTCCAGACTTAGCTGAAGGCCCTGCTTCTGACAACTTTGAAGCTCAAGGTGGGTTTTCATGTGGTTCCATTGCTATCACTAAAAATAAACATTCTTTCTGACTGGCTGGCTGTTGGGGTCCATAAAATAACTTTAAAATGAGGGCCCACTGATGTCAACAGCACACTCTAGCCTAGTGCTTTTCGACATCTCAAAGGACTGGGTTTGTCAGCCTGAGTTGCACTGATGTAAGAGGCCAGTTGGGTCCTATTTGTGTGTTTTGTCTCAGACACCTCAGTCTGGGGCTACAGCAGCAAGATATACAATATCATCATATTATATTTAGATTTCCCCATCTTCCAAATATATCCAGAAGTGGGAACTACATAGGGGAACTCCAACTCAGCTCCCTGATCTCACAATTCTTGCCAGTCCTGACCCTTTGCAAAGCCTCTTGTCCTACACAAAGGGAATGTCTTTTTCTTACAGGAACTCAGTATTATGCATTGGAATTTATTTCAGGAATGGAAATTCCCTGCAGCACAGGAGGGGTTTTAAGGAGTGAGTAACCTAGATGTAACAAGCAGATACTGTTTTTAAAAACACCACCAATGCCTCCCACAATTTATAACCCCGAGCCTGAAAACCAAAAATCCATCAGATCTTTATTTCTCGTGTCATTACATTCAGCATATTAAGCTAAAAGACTATTTTGTTACAGGTTATTTTGATCTTCAGCTAGATTAATCTTGTGATTTACAGATGAACTGCACTGAATGCTGTGCTTCAAAAATATGTTTAATTTGTGCATCATAATTTAAATGATTATCTGCAGAAAGTTGGGTCATCTTACCTCTTTGGGAAATATAACCTCCTATTAATTAAAGTATTTATGTCAATATACTCCTTTAAACCCCTGAAGAGAGAGTACCAGGTTGCTAGAAAAGGTTTATGTTGCCCAGTTGCCCAGTAACAGCCCTGTTTTGTGGCAACTTGCAGCAGTACTCTGAGGTATGACCCAGCTTTCTTGTGAGACCTTCCTTCTGCAATAGGTTATAATTACTGTGAATTTGCATCTGTTGATTCCTGAGCAGGTCAGTTGGCAGTTCTGGGCTTCATATCAATACCATCAAAGGATCTGCAAGGCAGGGGATTTGTACATCTTTATACAACCACATTTGAATTCTTCAAAAATGCACGCACAATCCAAAGGAAAATAAAGGTTATACAATTAGTTGGTGTAAACTGGTGTGGCTCCATTGACTCTACTTTTTACCAGCAAATGATCTGGCAGTGACTGGATTACACGGAAAAGATCAATGTAGATTGAGGTGTATAAAACTCTTTTCTGACTGTCTCTCTCTCTGGGCTTGTTCTGAAGCCTTGTGGCCTCCTGCTGAAAGGAAGCCCAGAAGCTCTTGGTGAAGGCTGCTAAGGGCAATGACAGAAAGAAATCCTTTCTTACATCTTTGAATTACCAAAGGAAAATGGATATGAAAGACTGAAATCAGATTAGAAAGCAAATGTGTCATTTGTGCACAAAGAGAAGATGGGCCTGAATTTCTTGTGCTATATATATATATATATATATATATATATATATATATATATAT
>ML686140.1:1891093-1967024 GCA_007922175.1 Pelusios castaneus | reverse complement strand
ATATATATATATATATATATATATATATATATATATACACACATACACACACACTGGCCCAAATCCCCCGCAGGTATAAATCAGCTTTGCTCCATTGATTTTAACAGAGCTTAGCTATATAGATTTGCACCAGCTGGACTATATATTTTTGCTCACCGTCATTAGGTAGCAGGAAGCAAGTCAGTTTTGTAGCAAGATGTGTCCAACCTCCCAATTAAATCAACATGACCAGGTTGAATCTTTGAGTCTCTATATACTAATGCACTGACTATTAAAAACCAAAACTTTATCACAAATGAGTCAAAGAAGAAACATGGAATTTCCTTCACCAAGGAAAAATAAATCTTAAAAGGTCAACACCCTTTGCTGCTTGCACACCAGGTGTAAAATTGAAGCTGGTGTCAGGTTTCAAACTGACATATTTACTGACTTAGAGTTAACACGTACTCTGTTCCTATTGGCTGGTCACCTGAGAAACGCAATTCATGCCACTGAGTTATCAAAGGGGTGGAGGAATGTCTGGCAGAGAGCAGACTAGGTTTAAGGCAGCGTCTCCTAATGTAATTTTATTAACCCATAAAGAGCAGGCAACAGAAAATACATCCATATTTTGACACTATAGTACAAGTGGGCTAGGTTTCCCAACAATGCTCACAAATAAATGAGGGGAGTTTTAGATCACTTTCTTTTCTTATCTGTCCATTATCTCTATAGAACAAAATAGGAGTCCTGTGGCACTTTTAAAGACTCTCTGAGTCTACAGACACCTGCAAAGCGGTCCACCTTAGACTTTAACTGCTTCAGACAGATGTACAACGTGTGTAGTGTAGAGGAGATGTAGGTGAAGGAGAACTCTTCCGCTTTCTTCTCTAGCATCCAATCATATCCTTCTGAAGGGAGCTGATTTGGTTGCCAGGGATCCTTCTCTGTAATCGAGAGCCTTGGGTCAGTTACTGGCACTTTATGTCTGTCCCCCCACCAGACATGCAGTTTATTCTTCCTTCCAACTCTCTGTATCCCTCATAGACTTGCCTCCAAGTGACTTGTATCTTGACTGCCACTCATCCCACATCATTCCCTGCGTACAAATGATTCTACAGGCTTTCCAATGTTTTCCCAAGGAATTGAAATGGGGGTGGAGGGTCTGAAGTTACCCAAGCAGATGAGAGCCAATAAACGGCGAGATTGTGAGGGTCAAGGTGAGCTTTGTTACACCATAGAGTAAAAACTGAAAGATGTTTCACAACCATTTTATTGGTTCTAACTCATGTTTTAAAATCATCATACAAATTACAGTTGATTACTCAAGCCTATTAGGAAGTACTACATCCTTCTTAGTTTCTTGTAATTTTGCACAACACTGTTAATGAGCTTGTCGAATGCAGTGCGTTCACCTTTGGTGGCTTCTCATGTGTCTGGTAGGGCCAGTCCTTTGTGATATGTTCATAATCAGGGAGAAGGCAACTTCTTTCAGAACACGAAATTCTATTAAATGAAGAAAAAGAACACTCAGCTGTAGGTGTTGCGACTGAGAGTAGCAAGAAATGGATTTCTACTTCTTTCATCGCAGGAAACGTAGTACAAAGATTGGGTCAAACTACTAGTGATGATAAAGAAGAAGCTGAAACTAAATCTTCATTCATTCATCGTATGACATTCCACTGTATGTTCAAATTCTCTATTCTGCCCTGATCACATAGCAGCCTCATATAAAAACTGTCAGTGGTTGTAAGATGGATATCTGTAAAAGTTTTGTAGAGGATGAGTAGAATCCAGAAATTGCTGTTATAGATTTGTAAGAATCAAGTCACTGTACTATTTCAGATGGCTTTAAAAACACCTCATCCTCTTCACTTAAGGATAAGTGTCTTCATTAGTCAATTTCTGCACTGAAGTCTTTGCTTCTTCAGTATGTTTTCAATGGATCTCTCTCTTTGATCTAAATGTAGTTTCTACTGCTGAACAAAGATCTTCTATTGTTGTAGCAGATGCCTGGATGGCATTGTTTAATGACCTTAATAGTTTCAACAGTACATTTACAAGAAAGAGAATGGCGATAATTTTCCATGAGCTTAGTAGCAAAAATAGTCCATCAGCCTCATTATGTAGATCTGTGCCATCTTGGTAGATACTTTCCAAAGCCAGTAATAACAGTTTCAGTAATTTTAAGACAACAGCCATGAATCTCATGACAAAACCAGTGGGTTTCCCAAATTGGAGTAATTTGAATATCAGTCCCAGTGTATTTTCTATTGTTTCCAAGATGTTCAGTCCTTTTGGACTCTTTCTGAAAAAAGTGTGTGATGAAGACATTACATTTATGGCTTTTTAAATGTCTTTTGAAGATTCTGCTGCTCATACTAGTGCTAGTTGTAGTAGATGGCATCTAGAGAGTGCTAGCTGGAATAGAGGGCTAATAAGAGAGATCAGAGTTACACTTTTCTCTGAGCAAAGCTTATACTATACAAAGCATATATGTCTTCCAGAGAAGTTTACAGCTCCATCAAATACACAAGCAGTCATCTGTTTGGGATTCAATTTACAAGCATTTAACTCTTCCAAGATACGGGTTGTAACAGATGCAGCTGATGTGTCTTCTATAACCTGAACATCTAGTAATGCATCTACTGACCCAGCACTGACATCAAGATAATGTATACAGTGACTTAATCCTTGATGCCCATTTGCGTCAGTTCATTCATCAGCCATGTGTATGAAAAGTTTTGAATGCAGTGAACAAATTCTTCATGTTTTCAACTGCTGAGTCTTTCACTGTTGCACCATATGCTTGTAACTAGTCAATTGAGGGTCTTTTTCGCAGAATGATAGTGAGCATTTGCCTTTCCTGTTTGGAACCAGTGTCAAACTTCAAAATTAACAAATGAGGATGCACTTAACATTGGCCTCCAGTCAGTAGTGTGTAGGATCTCTTGCTTAAATAGAACGTATGATACAACAGCCATGTTTGTTCACATAAAATGTGTTGGGTTGCCAGCATTCTTAACAGCCTCATTAAGGGTATGTCCACACGGGATCTTACCACTGCGTTCACACTGGGCGCTTATTAAGTCGACTTAAGCACTTCCTTAAGTCAACTTAATAACACCACCTCTTAAGGTCGACCTAAGGCTTAATAAGGCTGTGTGCAGCTCTGGTAATTCCATCTCAAAAGCGATATACTGGAATTGGAAAAGATACAGAGAAAAGCAACAATATGATTGGGATATGTAACATATTTCATATGAGGAGAAATTAAAAAGATTGGGACTTTTCATCTCGGAACAGAAATGACTAAGAGGGGAAATGATAGAGGTCTTTCAAATCATGAATGGTGTGCAGAAAGTGAATAAGGAACTATGGGTCACGCAAGAACTAGGGGTCACACAATGAAATTAATAGACAGCAAGTTTAAAACAAACAAAAGGAGCTACATCTTCACTCAACATACAGTCAGCCCGTGGAACTTTTTACCAGGGCATGTTGTGAATGACAAAACTGTAACCAGGTTCAAAAAAGAATTAGCTACTTTCGTGAAGGATAGGTCCACCAATAGCTATTAACCAGGATTGGTGGGAATGCAATACCATGCTCTGAGTGACTCTAGCCTCTGTTTGCCAGAAGCTGAGAGTGGATGACAGGAAATGGATCATTTGATGACTGTCTGGTCTGTTCATTCCGTCAAAAGCACCTAGCATTGGCCGCTGTTGAAAGACATATACTGGGCCAGATGGACTACTGGTCTGACCCAGTATGTCCATTCTTATATTCTTAGGTAAAACTTAATTATAATAATTAAATTATTTAATACAGAAACTCCTCAAGATAACAACCTCTTGAGATAGAGACAACATGAGATAACAACCATAGCAAATAATACATTTTTAAAATCTTGACCTACTAGGAAGTATATATTTATAAAAATTTCCCAGTCACAAACCTAGCATTCTGGAGCAAAATTACTAAAACATAGTCCAGCAAATAATGTTTCTTTAATGTGCCCCTACCTTCTCCCTCCACTGCATCTTGTTCATGGTATTTGTTCTTGGTCAGTGGAGACCCAGAGTTCAGAGCTGCTTTCATGTTAGTACATCCCCCACGTTAGTGGTTGAGAGGGGAAAAGGCACCTTGCTCATTCCTCCAGCCACTTGTCACTCTGTTGGCTGGTCACTCTGGCTGCTAATGTGTGTCATGTCACCATTCATTCCAGCATTTCATTGCCAATGGCCACACGTCATCACCTTCTGCTGCCACCTGCCACTGTGATTCTGGCACCCAGCTCTTATTGCAGGTAGGACAGCCTCTTCCACAGAGACACTTACCCACAGCAGGTCTAAGCACTTAGACCTGATTATCAGTGATTTCAACTCTAGCTGTCACTTAAAAAAAACAAAAGGCTTTCTATGGAGCTGAATCAGCTCTATCTTTTAACAGAGGAGAGCAGCAGGTTAACTAATGCCTGTGATGCTTAAGCAGAGCCCACTCTACCAGGCAAAACACCTGTCCCCCATTCTCTCTCTTTCCAGGAGAATCTGCCATCCACCTCCCTCACTTAGCAAGTGCTGTTCATTCAGACCTTGCTTACAAATCATAATTTGAAATCATAAAGTTGTCCAACATCATCAAAACCAATGTGCTGACACTGTGATAAAAAACCAACAGCAGTGAGAAGAAGTCAATCTTGGTTTATACTTTTCAAACCCATGATGCTTTTTCAGGTCCAAGTATTGTATCATATACTGTATTTGCTTTTGCAATTTGTATTCATGTTTCAGTTTCAATTCAGATTTCCAACAACAACTAAATTGGTAATACTGCAACTAGTTGATCACTGAGGGGAGGGGTGTGATAGGAAAACCAGGTGGGTGTACACCCCAACTAGGGGGATCTAGGGAAATCCCTTTTAACAGTTGTCACAGCCAATCCTTCTTCTTCTTGTCAGATGTGCACTGTACCTCATCAGTCTTTTAGAGGGTGATGCCTTCCTCCGCCTTGATATATCCCCTGACTCCACCAGATATAGGAATAGAAATCCCCAAGACATTTGGCAGAAGAGCCAGCGGAGAATCTGGAAAGATTAAGTGCCACACTTGTGCTCACACAAACATAGGACTCCTATAAGCACAAGCAAAGCAAGTGACTGCTCTGGCCCTTATTTTCTGGGGGCCATGCAGGCCCTGCAAAACATTGTCTGATTCTATCTGCCTTTCCAATAGCAAGCAGGTTAGAGGGTAGGAGGGAAACAACTCATTGGCAAACCCCTTATTACAGTCTAGCAATGAAATTGCAGTGGGAAACAAATCCTCTGCTATTCCCCCACCCCTGGGAGATTGGATCTCTTCCCTTGTTTGGGGTTTGACTAATTATTAATCTGTTTGTGATGTGCATACACACCCACTTCCACACACCCACACAATCCCAGAAAGAGTAAATGAAGGCAGTAGGTCACTGTCATCTTCTTACACATACATACAGCTCAAGATCATAAAGTATAATGATTGGCCTTAATTACTATGCCAGACTCAGTAGAACAGGCTGAGATAGTCAAGAGGGCCCAAGGGAGTTCGGCACCCAATGCCCAGAGACATTAATGAATTGCACATGTTTATGGCATCAAAAACTCCTATCCTCTGCATCTAGGATAACAGGCAGCAATTCTTGTCTCAGACCAACAAAGGCACTCTACCTTTAAGAGCTGCTTGTCAAAACAAACATACAAACCCCTAATGGTGCATATCTGAGCGACCCTAAGTGACAGGGTGTCAGATGTTACCGTGAGAGATTGTCCCTCTGGCTTGGAGTGCAAACCCTGGTCAGTTAAAGTGTAATCAGATTGATTTTGCTGGAAGCAAACAGTGAAATTTGCTTCTAATAACCAACACCTTTCTGCTTCCCCAATAAAATACAAGGGCCATAAAAGTTGACAACAAGCTGTCTTGTATCCCTAAGAAAACTTTAATTCTCTTTTGGCCAGACACATGACATCTAAAGGCTCAAATTGTGGATTTTCTGACCCAAGAAATCATAGTTTTTATAGTCTTCATTTAGGCCCTAATCAAAGCACACTGAAGTCCATAGAAAGACTCCTACAAAGTGGGATTTTCTCCCACAAAAGCTCATGTGATAAATAAATCTGTTAGTCTTTAAAAGTGCCACAGGACTCTTTGTTTTTCTGCAGTAGACTAACACGGTTACCCCTTTGGAACTTGACTCCTGAATTCAGTGTGCTTCAGATCAGTTCCATCGGTGCTTTTCAGTGTGACACTGGGAGATATTCAACCCAGGTGTAATTCTAAGGAATGTGATGGAGTTATTCCTAAAGTATATCAGTGCAGCTGCCATCAGAAGCTAGCACACTGAGTTCACTGAATGGCTGCATTATCTTTCTAATATTGTACTTTTCTAAAATAATAATAATCTAGTATTAAGAATAGTACACTGAAATAATGCAGAATTTTCCATCCAGGGTTCTCACAGCCTTTTTCACACAGTAAATAAGCCTCATGTGTAGTAGATGATATTATGATCAATTTATGGATGGGGAAACAGAGTCTTAGAAAATTTCCTCTTACTGCACATATTCATACTGCAAGTAAGCTAGAGATCCAAGAACACCTGGTTTATAGTTGTATGTTCTAAGAACTTGAAAATATTTCCTGCATTTCTATTTTAACTGCTACTAACACTTCAGCTATAGGAAGCTAAATTCACTGTCTCTGCTTCCACTATTGATACTGAAGCTTGTTAATTCAAGTAACAGTTCCAAATCATATGTTCATAACAATGAACAGTTGATATTTAGAGGACTCTATGAAGGCAGCCTACAACTACCCTAAAGGGTAAATGCTTTGAGTTACACCTTGGCAAGCCAATGAAGTCAAACAAAGAATAATACTGATGAGCTCTGAAATGATCCAGCCTTCTTTGGCCTTGGAGTTAGGTGGTGAAATGTCCAGCGCTGAGGATCAAGATAAAAGGGTACCTCTTTGAGGAGAAAGAGAAAGAGTGATGTACACATGGAAACGAGAATAGAATTGCACATAGAGGGTCAAAATTACATATATGGGGTCAAAGATACACATACACAAACTTTAGCTGATGGCAGTCACTGGGCTAGGACACATTAAACTGTCAGGTTATGTATCAGAAAAATCTAGCAACAGAACAAATCCTCAGGTTTGGAAAACCATCCAAACTCTACCATTAATTATGGATTGAAAAGAGACGGGACAAAAAAGAGGGACAATTTAATCTCATCAATTTACAGGACATATTATCAACATCTGATCATCAAGAAAGGAAGCTATAACTAATGTCAGTATAGTTCCTATGTTAAGAGAGAGAGAAAGTATGCATGCCAGTCCAACAAAGGCAGCCGAAGGAGCACATTTCCTTTTCACAGCAGGAACAAGCGCACAGCAAGGTAGCAGTGCTGCAATATGTGATTTGAGAACATTTTTCTGAAAGGGCAAAATCCTTTCATGAAATGTTTGCTCGTTTCACCTGTCACTGCTGGAGAAGATGGCTGGAGGCAGAGGACAAAATATCTCACATTTCTGGGGAAAAGAAAAAGAAAAGACTGCAGATATTCAGATAAGTCATGATTCAAAGCCCATGGAAGTCAGTGGGATCTTTCCACTGATGTCAATGCACTTTGGAGCAGGCCCCATCTGAAATGTTACCAAGATTATAAGAAGTCCTGAACTCTAGGAGGTGTTTAACAAAAAGAGTAGCTAACAGACTTACTAGACCAAATTCAGTCTTAGTCCAAACAGGTGCAACACTTTTGTTTTTAATAAAGCTTTGATCACATACACTAAATCTGGCCTATTTTATCAAACTTAAGAAGGGACTGATGGAAACAAAAATGATGATGCTTCTGATGTGCTACTTTAGCTGTAACTGTTTTACTCATGATCATCACTGCTAACATGCATAGGGAATGCTGGATGGTAGGTCACATAGCACTTAGCTAGTCTTTTGACACAGCCTGTCAAGAAAAGCTACCGCAAGTACCATAAGCGCAAGAATTTTAGGAAACATTTCTAAAAGAATGGGAATAGAAAGAGCTCTAGGAACCTCACACATCATCTGCTACATGCTTTAATGTTTTTAAAAAATCTACATAGAAAATCTATACAATAACTAATTAATAAGGGGATAAATACCCAATAGGAGTGGCATCTTTTAGCTTTTGTGATGTGCATTCACAAAAGCTGTTCCTCAATTCTGAACTATAATTTCAGTCATGGGAACACACTGTAATACTTGTGCTCTTATCTTCCTGAATGAGTGTGCAAGTCAAGAGGCATGGCTCATAAGATTAGTGCCCACCATTCAATTTGGAAATGCAAAAAAGAAGGCACAAATTTTGCATGTGGAATTTGCACCCCAAAAGAGGGAAGCAGGGCCTCAGCCTTCTAAAATTTCTCACTATATATTTCTGAAGTAAAATGCAATCATTTCTACAATTTACTTTAGTCATCTTAAAATGAATATAATGTTGCATTTACTTTTCAAATGACTTAAATAAAACTTTGTGGGCCAGATCCTTCAGAAAAGTCTCAGTGATTTACATTCGCTGTGGATCTGGCCCTTTTAAAGTCATATTTTCAGGCTCTGTGCATTAATATTTATCTCTTCCACCAAGTTACAGTTTTTATCTGGGTTTTGCCCCTCTAGAAAGTTATTTGTACTTGTTAGTTTTTGATGTTTCTCTTTGATGCCCTCACATCACCATGATCATTGGAACAGTTGCATTAAAATTTCTCAAAAAGCACAGCAATGTTCGGTAAACCAATAACAGTGCTTGGTTTCCAGACGGAAACACCGAAGGCTCAGATGCTGCAGAATTTTTACTGCTCCCTTGGCTTAGAAAAGTACCAAAGCCCTCCATCCAACCATGTTTATTACCTTTCAAATGAAGAGAACAGAATGTGGATGCTAAATTAGCCTCTGTTCTAGGATGCCCTGCATATCCTCATCCCAAAACTATGGGCACCAATAGAAAGCTCAAGGGTTCTCCATTAACATTTTCATGCTAGAAATGTAGGATCACACTGAGCAGGAGATGGGTTTCACAAGGTGACTAATGACTATGGTAATAAGCCGATGGTGGAGGTTCATATCATTCCAGAGTAAATAGCAAAGGTGTGACTATAATCAGTACTTGCTACAGATCAGTTCTAGTTTAAACAATGTTTTAAAGAAGCAAAACCAAACCAAACCCCACTCAGCTCCTTTCTTTCTGTTTCCTACCTTGGTGACTTCTTGGCTGTGTCTCAGAAGCATCTCAGTCCCTGACCTCTTCCAGAAGTCATCAGAAACCCAGGAAGGAACTTTTGGCTGGGTCTTCTATAGACAAAGGCCAGTGATCAAAACCACTACCCCTCTAATCACTGACTGCATCAAGCTAATTGTCTTGGATCACAAAAACTTCCTTAGAATTCAGCCTTATTTCGTTGTACCTAAGAGTTGTACATAAAGTGCAGTAATTTCACACTTTTGGCTCCTAAACACTTTTCAAAACTCCCACTATACACTGCAAAATACAATTATTCTTTGGCTTGAAAAGGCAACCTTGCTTTAAAAAAATCAATCTACCAGTTACTTGTTCTTTGCAGTCTTTCTTGTCATTCAAATGCAAACAAACAAAAATAAGACTGAGTTTCACTGAGCCTTGATCACATTAATAAAAAAAGTCAACCGTAAGTTTAGGCAATACCTTATTAAGCAAACGAAAAACAATGTGGAAGATGAACACCCCGATGGAATCTCAGAAGAGTAGATTTATTCCAGCAAGTGCTTTACAGTGTCTGTTATCTCAGCCTTGGCTAAGCAAGAGAATGCTGGTGAAAATCTTTGCCTGGTACAGTACGGAGCCTCTGTTTCACAGGCCAGGAATTTTACATTGAATAATTTTTAACTTCAGCCCTGAGAGGAAAAACAGGGTTATGCACGTATTGTCTGTTCAGCTAGATGCTTCACACAAAGAGGACTCCTAAAACAAAGGGGAAAATGTATTACTCTCCAACTCCCTGACAACCCTCAGAAATAAGTAACTATCACAGTATTACTTTGTAGGGACAATAAATAGAAAAATGCAATATAAAAGAGTTTAACTTTTAAAAAATATAAATTATTGTGTGAATTCTCGGGCATCATTCAGTGCTATTAGTCCCACTGATTTGTTGCTAATAAAATACTCACTTAGAATTCATAAAAGATAATAATACTCAGCACCTATCATCATTAACTTTATTATTATTATTTGTACTGAGATGTGAGCCCCCCTGTGCAAAGTGCTGTACAAACACATAGTAAGAGATAGTCCCTGCCTTAAAGAGGTTGCAATATACAAAGGTTGTCAGGGGAATGAGTTACAGACAGATTAAGTGACTTGCCCAAGGTGACATAGGAGGTCAGCAGCAAAGCCAGAAGTAGAATCCAGGTCCCTAAATCTTATCCAATGGACAGTGCTGCCTGCTTAAATAAATAATAATATAGTAAAATGAGTGCAACAAGTCCTTACTGTAGCTAACACATTTAATCTTCCAAGAACATTTACAAACATTAACAATACAAACAATACAAAAGAAAGCATTTATGAAGGAGATTTTCAGAAGCACAAAGGACAGCTAAGTACCCAATTCCCATTGAAAGTCAACAGGAGTTGGGTGCCTAACTCCTGTTTGTGCCTTGGAAAATCTTTCTCTGGTGAAGTAGATGAGTAAGGCTTATTCTACACGATCAAATTAGAGCGCAACTTGTTAACTGCGCTGTAAGACTCACGTGGATTTTATTGCGCTGCAGCTTGTACACACGTCGCTCCTTGCTACGTCACAGGATTCCTCGCTGTGATGCGCATTATCGCACTGTATTCTGGGCACGTATCCCAGCGTTCCAATTTCCCTGTGTACTTGCTTGCAATCATGTGATGAAGGAAAGGAGCACAAAGCACCATGGGTAAACCGGATGTTTCCCATGGTGCAGTGCGTTTCCCTAGCGTCTTCCTTGTTGCCAGTAGCAACAAGGGAGTCAACTGTAGGCGGAGACAGTTTCGTCACTGCCATAGAGAGGGTGGGGGGAAGTCCAGAGAGGACGACTAGGGAATGATGGGACATTTCCTGAGTCTGCTCATTGTGCAGTAAGCTTATACACGAGCACAAACGCGCAGCAGATGAGACGCACCTGGTGTTTCCACTCTCGTCGGAGTGGTTGTTGGAATGCGCAGCAACAAGGCGCTTAGTGCGCAGCAATAACGTTTCACGTATGTACAGTGTGCTTGTTAACGCGCAGTAATGTTTTTTAATGCGGAATACGGTGCTCGTGTATACAAGACCTAAGATTACCCTGGTGTACAATTAGGAATACTGAGATACAGAGGTTAGGTGATTGTAACTCAGCAAGCCAATGGCAGAGCATCAACTAAAACCCAAATCTCCTAATTTCAAGTCCCATGCTCATTCCCCTAGCCCATGATCCTCTTCACTCCTGCCCACACAACAACCATATTTTATGATGATGAATAAGACACAATCTGAAATGTTTGACTCAAAAGAACAAAGAATATTTCATTCACATATTTCTAATTTTTTTATTTCATCCTCACAATATTTCTTTGCCTCTAAATAACTTTTATGAGTCCATTTGCTAATTTAAACTTTTCAGAAAACAAAACCTGATTCAAAAGCTACCCTCTACCTGGCAGTGCACAAATGTTTGTGCACAGGCACGCATGTGCACACACAAACACACTCTTCACACAAAAATGCCAACAGGGCCTGATTGCAAAATCCTGGTCTTTTCATAATGCATTATATTGTTGGAGTATATTGCATTGTTACTTAAATGCAAGTTATCACCTGGCTTTTTCCACAGTGAAAGCTCTAGGGCTATACTCTGCAGGTGCTCAACAATTACAATTAAAGTCCTATTAAAATATCCATTTAAAATTACTCTCTTCATGATGAACACATAATGCTAGACCAATATAGTCAATTTAATTAGGCCTTTGGGTTTGTCAGAAAGAAATCGAACAAAAATCCCTCTGGTTTTGATCTCATCTGGCGTGCAAAGACTGTATAACATGCACAATCTAGTAGGAGGAAACATGAAGTGCACCTGCCTTCCCTTATGAGTTTGTATATGTGTGAACTGGGAATTAAGTAGATAGATATACTGCATAAGAAGAGAAACACACTGATTTAAAGAGATTTTGTACATTAATATAGGCCCTCACAGCAATACTCAAATTTAACTCAATTTCTACATATCCATGTTTGTGCACACAGATAATTGCACCTGTAAAATTAGGCACATGTCCATTTTATATACACAAATAGGTACTTGTGGGCACCGTCAGTTAGATGCCAAAAAGCAGGTAAGAAAATATTATGGCTGGTGCCAAAAATGTGGTTCTAAGTGTTGCTTGCTATTAGGACAGATTTTGAATTGGTTATATATAGCATGACAAGCATATTGAAATGTATAGATCTTGCAATGGGAATGGGACACATAGGGCTGAATTCTGATCTCAGTGGCTATGTCTACACTAGAAAAAGTTAGGTCAACTTTGTTAAGTCAACTTAATAAGGCTGACTTTAAGTCGACTTAAAGTTGACCTTATTAAGTCGAATTAAAGTGGTTACCCTGAACAGGGACTTAGTAAGTCAACCTAACTGCCCTTAAATCAACTTAATTAAGTCGATTTAAATGTTAATCCATGTCCACACTGTGCTTAAGTCGACCTAAGGAGTCGACTTAAGAGTTAGGTCGACCTAACCGGCGGTTCTTCCAAAGTCAACTTAAGCTTTAATTAAGTCGACTTAAGGAATTTCTTAAGTCGACTTAATGAAAGTCCAGTGTGGACAGGGAGTAATTTAGGTCGACTTAAGGCTACTTAAATCAACCTAAATTGCCAGTGTAGACATAGCCAGTGACACTAGGGTATAACAAGAATAATTCCAGTGAAATCAATTAATATAAATTGCATGTGAGGGCTTAATCCAAACACCACTGACGCCAAGGGCAAGATTCCAATTGTCTTCAAAGGGCTGTGGATCACACCCTGAAAGAGGTCAGAAACAAGGCCATATTGTCATAGTGACAGCTACACGTAATTTTTTCCTTATAGAGTTTAAGATAGACAGGAAAAGAAGATTTGATAAAAATGCTGGAAATGAGTACAAAATAAAACAAAAGAATACAAGAATTTACCATTACAAATCTCACAAATATAAGACTAATGGAAACATCATAATTTGAACCTTGTATACACAGAATTCTTTACTCAAAGACTTTAAGAGTTTCATGATCATCTCATCTGCCCTCCTGTGCATTGCAGGCCAAAGAACCTTACCTAGCCATTCCTGTAGTAGTCCATAACCTCTGCCTGAGTTACTGAAGTCCTCAAATCTTGATTTAAAGACTTCAAGTTACAGAGAATCCACCATTTACTCTACTTTGAACCAGCAAATTACCCATGCCCTGTGCTGCAGAGGAAGGTGGAAAAAACCAGGGTTTCCACCAATCTAACTTGGGAAAAAATATCTTCCTAACCCCCAAATAGTGATCAGTTAGAGCATGAGTATGTGGGTAAGACCCACCAGATACCTGGGAAAGAATTTTCTGTAGTAACTCAGAGCTGTCCCGTTCTATTGTCCTATCTTCAATCATTGGAGATATTTACTGATATCAGTCATGGAAGGACCACCTGCTGTTGAGGGCAATTCATCATACCATCACTTCCATGAACTTATCACGCTCAGTCTTAAACCAGTTCCCCTCAATGATGGCCAGTTTATATCCACTAGTTCTTGTGCCAACACTAGCCCTTAAGTTAAAAAACTCGTCTCCCTCCCTGGGGATTATCCCTCCAATGCATTTATAGAAAGCAATCGTATCTCCTCTCAGCCTTTGTTTTGTTAGGATAAACAAGCCAAACTCCTTAAGTCTCCTATCAGAAAATAAGCTCTCCATTCATGTAATCATCCTAGCAGATCTTCTCTGTACTTGTTCCAGTTTGAATTCATCTTTCTTAAACATGGAAAAACAGAATTGCACACACTGTTCCAGAGGAGATCTCACCAGTGCCTTGTATAACGATAATGCTTCCCTATCTCTGTTGGAAATACCTTCCTGATGCATCCTGGGATTGGATTATACGTTACTGTGTTTGAGCTTCCACTTAGCATTAATATAAAAAAATACAACACAATCTCCCTCTCACACCCACATACACAGGCACACAAACGTTCCCAGTGGGAATCAGCTATATAAACAGTCAACCTTTCTTTTAACGTCAGCTTTCATCCCCAAACTACAAACTTTCTAGAACCCTGCTTCTTTTTCTCCATTAAAATGTGCAACAAATGGAAATAAATGCCCTATGGGGAAGAACCAATGAGCTGGCTGTACTGTTTGTTATGAAGACAAACATCATCATGATGACCAGTAATGTATGTGTATTGAGAAAGCACTGAAACAAAACTCTCTGAAATACCTGTGACTGACTTTGTTTAGTGTAAACCCAACCATGCCCGTCTCTGGATAGCCTGGTAACATGCAACCAGGTGTTTCTGGGACAGATGCTGCCCATAACAACTGGAAGCTACTACTAAGCAACATCTATCAAGAAGAGCTCAGAACTACAATTCACTTTTTCATGAAGGATAAGAGTCAGGAATCCTTGTATTTCTGGATTTCTTTTAGTGATAGAGAAGATGTGGGAGGTATACAAATAAACCTGAATGTTTAACCACATGGCACATTTGAAAATACTTAAGGCCAGATTCACTGTCCAAGTAAGGCTGCTCTGGACAACTTTGGCAATGCAAAAAAGCCTTAAATCTTCTCCCTTCCATTGAAATGTGATTGAGTTACAATAAAACAAAACAGAAAATATAACTTTGTCATCAACACAGCATTGTTATTACCACATTCCGCTGATATACTATCACCGCTTCCCTCTTGCACTCTTAATAAAAATGGACTGAAAGGGGCCTCGGTAGTGAGATTTGACAGCTGACAACACTCACAGTTTCAGCAGCAGTCACCATAACCCTCATATGTTTTCCAGATAAAGTGAGATTTTTCTGACTGAAATAACATTTGCCAATTGAGCAGCAAATAAGGAGTGAGGTAGAGATGTCCCATGACTCCACCCTCTCACAAACCACCTTATCGCATAGGAAGATTTGGGGAAGCTTTCCTGACATGTTATTATTATAAAAGTTAAAGTATTGAGGGAAAATCACTCAACTGTTTCTCCTCTGCATTTCATCAATGGTTTGCAAGCACTCTAATATGGTTATCGGCAGCTGTCTGGTTTTGAAATGTGTGGTCTTAAAAAGACCCTATCTCTGTTTTTTCTCTTGGAAACAAACTTGTTCACTCACTTGTTTTCCTCACTTGCCAGTTGACCATTGCCACCTTCACTATACTGATTTCTTCCTTGGAAGCACATTGAAACCTTGCTAAAATGTGTGGTACACATTGGAGAAGGAGACACTGTGTGTGACTGAAAGTGTGGGACGAGATGAATGACAAGAACCTTTGCATTACGCACACTGGAATACCAGGACAGCAGAAGTTATGTAGACTCAATACAGTGGCGCTGGCTGCCAGAACAGATGAGAAGCTCGATGCACATAAGGTGCTGCAGTACTAGCTGCTCTTAAAAATAGAGTCAAAGTTAAATATTATTGCCTGCTTTGTTCGAGGCAGTATTACCTTTTGGGTCAATAAATTTTGATATTCAAAATTCACCTCAACCTAGGTCAGGCATCTGCTTAGTCGACTTGCACTAGCTTTATTTCCGTATTTCTATTTTCTTTTCTAACTCTGTGGTGATTAAGGGAAAGATTGCTAGAGCCATGGATGATGCAGACAAGAGCCTGTATAGGCTTCAGAATTCAAAGTCGGTAAATAGTCCTGTCTTTGCTATTCTGCATTGCACATGGAGGAGGAGTGGAGGAGCTGTGGACAAATGGAAGAACCAGAAGCAATCCAGTCTGTCCAGGCAGAGTTCACTCTCTGTTCCCAGCATCTGCTGCCTCCTATGTGCTGGGATGCTGGTGGTATAACTACATCCCTAGACTAGAATCACAGAAGAGGAGGACTGGAAGGGATTCAAGGCAGGACTTAGTATTATCTAGACTTGCTCCCCTTGGGAATATTTGGACTACCTCCCCAAGAACATGTAGTTAGGATATCTACCTGGTTTTCAAGAGAGGATTAGGCTAGAATCTTGGACAAGTGCTTCACAGATGTGCTAGATACAGGGGAGAGGCACCCTATTGCTCTCTGGTCCTCGATTTCAATGCTTCTGAACAGAGCTGGATTGTGCCCAATTTCATATATCTGAAGTGTCCCTCATTTTAGACCGAAATTTACCTCTGTCCCATATCAGCAGGGTGTGTTCACTTAGTAGAGGCCACAGAAAATGCTACTCATGGATCTCAAATCATGTACCCTTTTTTGAATTAAAATTCTCCTTTCTCACTCATTTGGCCCTACTGTTGGGCTCAGCCTTTGGGAGGATGATCAGAATACATCTCTCAACTACTGCTCTTTCAGTCCTGACTGGAGATGGGTTCAAAACGTGACTTCAAACCCCCTTGAAAGGTGGCGAAGTTTGTATTATGGGGCAGCATCTAGCCTCACCATAGTCAAAGTTGCAGCAGGATTTCTATTTAGAAAATGGATCTGGATTTCCACTTCATAGCCAGTCCTCCCTCTCTAACCCTGATCTGTTATTCAGTCATGTGTCCCATCAGTTGGGCTGATTTATACCCAACTGATGGTTTAGCTATGTATGCAAATGAGGACTAGGATGAAATCACCCAGTTAATTTTTACTTAACCCCAAAAAAGATTGACATTCAGGTCTCCAAAGGTGAAAGGCTAGCACTCACCTAGCAATAAAGTAGTGCTAAGTATTAACCCAGTGCAACAACTGGCCACCTCAAGATGAAAGGGAGGTCCCTATTTTCTCATCTCACCTGGAGGAGTTATCATGATGCAGTTCCATCCAATGCAAAAGCCACTTTCCTTGAGAGGACAAAATATCCCAAAAGAATCACCTAATCCTGTCTCATCTGTGAGGGCGCCCAATAACCTTGCAACCTGAATGGTAACTAGACATTGTAGTGCCCAGGATGAGCAAGCATTTTTGTGCCTCCTACAGCCAACACAACGGCATGTGCAGTTATGTATCCCCTGATTTCTCCCTTCCATTTAATACAGAGGTTTTCAAACTGTAGGATGCGTAACTCTTGATAATAGGGGGAGGTCACAATTTAAATGTTCTGGGGGAACATGTGACTGCCGTATGTTGCCTCTGGGCTGAGGAGTAGTAGCAGAGCCAGGAGCACCAGGCGGCAGTGAGCAGTGCCGGATTTAGGCACAAGCCAAGTAAGCCATAGCTTAGGGCCTTACATTATGAGGTGCCTCTAAATATGGCAGAGATAACTAAGAATTTTTATTATAATTTAAATTGCTTTGGCTCAAATAACCTTTCATATAAAATCCATCACCAAAATTCTGAACCCTGCCCTCACTGATAATGCAAATAAGGCTTTTTGTGAGATATGTTTTATTTGGTTGTTTTTCATTGCATTTTTGCCTAAGTATATATGCAAATATAACAGTTTATCATTTATTTTCTCATCACCCTTTCTGTTATAATTCAATATTTTTTTTTCTCTTTATTTTTTATGGTATGGGGCTCTGAATCTTGGTATAGCTTAGGCCTCAGCATGTCTTAATCTAACCCTGGGGGTTAGCAAGTGCCTGCCTCAGGGAGCATTTCATGCCAGCCAGGCCCAGACTCTGCAGGCAAGGAACGGATGCAGGGGATGTCACCAGCCAGGCTTCTTTGGGGGAGAGACAAGCGTTTGTCAAGGGTGAAGCTTGAAGTTATGCTACGTGCTCTGCCTAGGGAGTGCCTGGCTATGCAGAAGTGGCCTGGCTCCGGAAGCAGGGCAGGGAGCACAGCCAAGCTGTCACAGCACGAAGAACTAGGGGCCCAAGAGGGCTGGGCAGCTCCCACCAGCTTCAAATTCATGTGCCCCACAGTTTGAAAAACCTCTGTGCTAAAAAGAAGACAGAAATCTGCATGCCCCTCCCACACTGCCCAATTTTTTCCATCCCCATGGCTTTGCACCCTGGGCCGCTGCTCCTCTCAGCCCATCCTAGAGGGCCCTGCTTGCAGCACAATCAATATACAATACTACCTCTTCCAAAGCAAACCAAGGCAACCATACTGCAGCACAGGAAACTGTGTTAAATGAAAAGGTACACCAATAAAATATGATTTATAATAACTTTGTGGGGACGTTTTGTGCTTATTGTACTCCAGATAAGATAGGAAGTGCTGAGAAAGGCTCATTAAAGCACACTCTGGCAGTCAGCATGTTAACAAACCTGCCTTCCAAAGCCTTATTAGCCACAACAGGCAGTTATAAACTGACAGCTGCCAGTGCTAAGGAGCAGGGATAGAGGCAGGGTATCGTTGGTAAGAGATGGTGCTTGATAGCTAAGGCTTAGAAGAAGCCATATCTATTACATTTGGAATGTTCCACCTGGTGGTTTATTAATTATCATTATTATTTGTATTTTGGTAGTACCTAGTGCCCTCAAGCAAGAGCTGGGCCCCATTGCACAAGGCACGGTACATACACATACATTCGTAGAAACGTTAAGGATGGAAGGAGTCATCTGGTCCAGCTTCCACTGCTGAGGTGGGGCCAAGTATACTTAGACCACTTCTGACTGGTATTTGTTCTTAAAAACTTCCACTTAAAGGGATTCTTCAAACTCCTTTGGAAAACTATTCTAGAGCTTAACTATCCTTAGAGACAGAAAGGTTTTTTTTTAACATCTAACCTAAATCTCCCTTGCAGTAGATTAAGCCATTTACGTCTTGTTTTGTCCTGCATCACACTTTTGACTCATATTCAGTTGTGTTCCACTACAACCCCTGATCCCTTCCTGTAGTACTACCACCCAGCCAACTATTCCCTGTTTTATAGCTGTGCCTTTGATTTTTCCTTCCTAACTGTGGTAGTTTGTAATTGTCTTTATTGAATTTCATCTTGATGACTTCAGACCAATTTTCCAATTTATCAAGGTCATTTTGCATTCTAATCCCGTCCTCCAATATGCTACTTGAAGGTTGGTGTCATCCCCACACTTTTTAAGCATACTTTCTATTCCATTATCCAAGTCATTAATGAAAATATTGAATAGTACCAGATCTAGGACAGACCTCTGCGGGACCATTAGATACATACAGCAGATCAATCATTATTTTATAAGTATGATCTTTCAACCAGTTTTGCACCCACCATATAGTAATTTCAACTAGATTACATTTCCCTTATGGGATTGTGTCAGAAACCTTACTAAAATCAAGATATATCACATCTACAGTTTCCTCCATAGCCACTAGGCCAGTAAGCGTGTCAAACAGGACATTAGCTTCGCCTGGGATTTGCTCTTGACAAATCAATATTGGTCATTTCTTATATCCCTATTCTCCTATAAGCACTTACAAACTGATTGCTTAATAATTTGTTGCAGTGCCTTTAGGGGTACTAGATGGACAGGTCTATAGTTCTCTGGGTCCCCTTTTTAAAGAAAAGTGCTGTGTTTTCCTTCCGCAGAACTGACAATCTAAGTAGACAAGACAAAGGATGGAAAGGAAAACAGAGGGGAGAAGTGACTCTGAGGCACAGCCCAGAACAGAACACAGGCATTCTGATTCCCAGGCTTGCCTGGTTCCACAGCAATTGAAATCCAGGACTGGCTTGGCACATGACACATGCAAAACTGCTTAAAAATACTAATTTGTGGCCTGATCCTCTTATAATTTCTCCACACATAGTTTTCCCTGAGCCCAGTTGATGGTGCTCAGCACCTTTCAGGATTTGGCCCATGGTTGCCACAATCAAGCTCTGACCCTCACTTGCTCTGAGGAAAGAAGCTTTATTCATTCTTCTTCACAAAGGAACAATTCTCAAGCAAATAATAATGATTCTTGACAGGGGACAAATGCCCTGTGCAGGCAGCAACAGGCAAAGTGTTAATTCCGTGCTCTAGTCTCCTGTGGTTATAATCATGGGATAATAAGATGAGGCTGTTGGCGTTGGGAGAAGCCTAGTTAGTTGATCAGAGTGAATCAGGAAACTTGAGGAAAATATCTGCCTGGGCCTCAGACTAGGGAGAATGCTCTGAAGTGTGATATCAAAAAGAGACAGGACTGTTTGGCTGCAATTTGAGCAGGGTCTTCTATTTCTTGTTACCAGAGATAACTGATGTTGCAACCCAGACAACAAAGACTTTAGAGAAAAGCTGTCCTGCTAAAAGACACTGGGTTAAATTCAGATCATTGGAGCGGTACCTGAGGTACCTTTTACCCACTTTGTTTTGTAAATTGCATTTACCAACTTGTTGGGGTAGTCACCCAAAAAGTTCTCAGAAACATAGTGACCAGAATAAGCTGATATATGAAATAAAATGTCACATAAGTTCTCCTGTTTTTATCTATCACCTCCCTTGTTTTCCGGCATTTCTGGACACAAAGTGGGCAACGTTACTTGCACTCTGGTGCCCCTGAGTGGCCAACGCAAAAAGGGCACTGTGCTCCCACAGTCTTAAATGTGTGTGCTTCTGCAGATAAAAGAGGGAGCAGGAAGGCAAGATGATGGAAGAAAGAAAAGGGGAAAGAATGCAAAAATCATAGGACTGTCAAAACAGAGGACCTATCTTTTAGCTTCACCACTGTCTCAAGAACGCCTTATTAGAGCAATGGATGGTGAGGAAGGCTAGACATGTCTTTGACAATTTGCATCAGAATGAAACAAGGAAAAGGATGAACAAAAAATGCCTCAATAGAGAAGACTAGATATGTCATCTTTATTGAAGTGCAGGTTAAACTCAGCAAACTAATCACTCCCTTCCTTAGCTATGATCAGCTGGCATACTAATTCACACAGCGCTCTTTTTCTTTTTTATTTCTCCATTTTATTAGCAAGTTTCCTAGAAAATGTGTCATTGATACTTCAGAGTTCTCTGTGTCTCTATGCTTACAGGTCAGTTTAGACTAAAGCTTCTCTTTATGTCTGCAAATCCAAATGATCAAGAGTCCTTCTGAAATCCATACTAAATCTGCAAGCCATCTGAAATTTTACAGAGGGCTGTAGTTTCTTATTCCTTCAAATATGTGCCAGCATCGCTCTGAAACCAAGATATCAGGACAACCCAATGCAACCACAATGCAAAATGGCTACATTGCAATTTTTACAAGTTTCTAGCTACAGTTGAACAGGTCAGGGTTTATGTAACTAAACTCAAGCAGGCTACAGATGATAGACATTAGATACAAACCATGCTGGGCCAAATCCTCAGCCAGTGTAAGTCTGTGTAGTTCTTTTGACTTCAATGGAGTGATCCTGCTGTACACCAGCTGAGGGTATGGCTCATTATTTCTTCATCCACTGGAAAAACAGGTGACCAAATGACTTAAAAAAGCATCAAGATGTCATAGAATGGGAGAAGCAAGAGTTCATGTCTCCCGTTCATTGTAGCTTACTCCGGTCCCTGCACACATGTCCAGTTCCTTCTCAACAGAGATGCTGTATTCCCAACAGAAAACAGGAGTGTTGACTGTATGTGTATCTTGTAACTCTCATCAGAGCCAGCAGAAGTTAAGCATGTAAATGCTTGCCCGATGAGATAGGAATATGAAAAGGGAGAATCTTTGACTTAAAATGTATTTATGATGAGAATTTGTTCTCTGCAAAGGATGAGTAGCTCAGATATCACTGTGATACATGCCTGAGATGTAAAAGAGCCAACTGAAGGGTTTTGAAAGTGCTGTAGTGTCTTCTCTTTTTAAGGTGAAGCTACTCCAAGAAAATGACTTAGAGTGGCAGAAGGATCCAGTGGCTAAAATACTGCACTGAGACTGAGGAGATGTGGGTACTCTTCCCCACCCTTCAATGCATCTGACATAGTGGGATTTTCTCCCACAAAAGTTCATGAGATAAATAAATTTGTTAGTCTTTAAAAGTGCCACAGGATTCCTCGTTTGTTTTGCTTCCCCATTCTGCCACTAACCAGCTATGTGACCCTGGGCAAGCCTCTATGCCTCTGTTCCCCTCAACCTCCCTACACTCACATTTTTCTATTTAGATTGCAGGCTCTTTTAGGCAGGAATTGTCTCTCACTGTTGTACAGCGCTTAGCACAACGGGGTTCTGATCTCAGTTGGGGCCCTCTAGCAACTACTACATGGTTTGGCAACAGCCCCTCCTCCTCAACCCTCAGCCAGTGCCAGCAGCCCCCTCTGCTGAAAAAAAGCAGCCACCACCTGAAAATTCGGTGGCAGCCACAGCTGGAGCGGTGGGGGATACCCAGGCAGGCCACAGAAAGCAGCTTCCCCAAGCAGCTCCTCTCAGTGGCATGAGGTCCCAAAGCACACCACGGAAAGAAGCCACCTGGAGCGGTTCTTCCCCAGTCACACCACTGAAAGGAGCCACTCTGGGTGGCTGCTTTCCTTGGCATGTCTGGGGACCCCTGCCCCAGGCATGCTGCCAAGAGGAGCTGCCCTGAACTGCTTTCTGTGGCAGGAGCAGCAATTTCAGCAGTGCCACAGGGGGCGCTCTTGTGCCACTCCAAATGGGCTCACGTGCCACTCTTGGCATGCGTGCCAGTGATTGCCTAACCCTGACCTACTATAGTACAAATTAAAAAAAATACAACTACATATTCTATCCATTTATTTTCCATGTCTGATCACGACCATTTTGCTAAGAGGCAGAAAGGCAAGTTCATCCCTAGTGCAATCCCACTGCCTGCAATGGAGTTAGATCAGTAATGTGTTTGGCCCAGAGTCACAAGAGATCAACCCATCTTCAGCAAAGGAAAGAAGAGTATGTGAAATATGACATGTTTCACTGACCTGCTCTCATCCATTTAGACAGTAAAACAAAAACCTCACAGAAGCAATTGGTGCAATCACCAATCTATCTAGAGAGCCCCGTTTCATATTCTCACTAGAGGGCCATTAATGTCCAGTGATATAAAGCTCTATTATGGTGGATGAGATCTCCAGTGAGGGAGAAAACAACATGAGAAAAACAACACACTCCCTCCTGTCTGCATTGCTAATAGCAATGAAATAAAATCTAGCCTACAGTTTTAGAAGTAATTAGTGGTGTTTGATGGCTCTGTTTTGGGGTGCCTAATTTGAGACACCATAACGAGGACCCAGTTTTCACAAAACGTCTCAAAACTTTCCACAAAATCAGGCCCATTGAAGGTGTCTCAAGTTGGGCACTCACAAATCACTAGTCATTTCTGAAAATGTAGGCCTGTATTCATTAGATATTCACAAATTCTAAGACCAGAAGGGTCCTTTTTGATCACCTAGACTGACCTCCTGTATAATGCAGGCCATGGAACTTTTCCAGAATAATTATTTTTGAATTACATTGTATCTTTTTTAAAAATCTACAGTTGTCAGTGATGGAGAGTGCACCGTTAATTTTCATGAGGCTGAGCTGCAAAGTTGAGCTCCAGATGCAAAGTTTGCAGGTGTTCAGACCAGGGTTCATCTCTAATGTCAATGGAATGTTCAGTTAAATCCTTAAGACTCAGGAAATTCAGATATCAGCTGGGTCACTTTCATCCCCTTTGCTATCTGACCTCTTCTCCCTAGCCTTCCTCTCCCTTCCTATCTCATCCTTATCTCTGCTCACACCCCATTTGTGAGTATGCATTAAGATAAGGCAACTGGATAAGTAACCTCTCATATGTCAATTTACCTGTATAAAGTGATAATTTACCACCATTAGAGCATGAAATACTTCTGTATCTTCATCCTATTTAACCCAATCTGTAAAGTAAATATTTGCCCAGTGGTATCTTCCATTGCCCTGGGTTAGGTATTGGGAATGCATATTAGTGAAAGCAATAAGAAATGTTGCCATTCTTCAATCCTCCTGATATTTCAAATAGGTTTGCATTCATTATAGTGCTTTAGAGGACAACATAAGATAATTAACTATTGGAGCAACATGCCTGAGGAAGTGGGATTCTTCATCATTTGAAGTCTTTAACTCACAATGGGATATCTTTGTAAAAGATATGCTATAATCAGAAATTATAAGATTGATGTAGATCTTACTATGTGAATACCTATGGTCTGTGTTTTGCAGGCAGATGATCAGACAGACTAGATGATCAGAACAGTCCTTTCTGGCCCTAAAATCTTTGAATCCATTAATCAATATTATTGGGGTTACTGGATTCTAGCAACAAATGGAATTCTAGCAATAAGATAGCTGATGCAGGTAGCAGATAAGATGGATCCCAGTCTGATGTGAGAAGCAAGGTTAATAATGAAATTGAATCTTGTTTATATTTCTGGCAGATGTCTGATTACATGACAAGATAGAAACAAAAGCATGAAACCAATGAAACAAAGTACAAGGTCTGTTCAATATGGTTCTCTGTAAGTCTTCAGGAAACATACCTGGGCTTACCAGTCACCTTTTTGGGGGAACACTACTGATTTTCACTTCCTGTTTCTTTGAAGCACCATGGTATTTCATTTAACTTTTTCTCCTACTGACCTGAAAGTAGCACTGAACTTCAGCTGTATGGAGAGCCTTTGATTCTCTGATTTTTCTTTGTTGGCCAGCTAAGGACAAAGAATGGATCAGGGAGGTAATGATCCTCTCTTTGATCATATAATCTTTTCTGTAAATGGTGCTGTCATGTGTAAAGCAATGGGAAGAGGACAAAATTAAGAAATCTCACCTGGCATACTTGACAGTAAGAAATGGGTCTGAACTATAACACCAGATATGAACATTCTTGAACTGTAGGGATGTTCAGATCCAGGTCTGTTCTCTGGCTTGGCCCCAAGACTACTGGCTATGTCTACACTTGTGTATTTAAGTCGACTTTAACTAAGTCCACACTGGATGCCTAGGTCAACTTCTAAGGGCTTAGGGGGACCTAGGGCAGGTCCACAGGGGCAGGGGGGGCACCCCTTGCCCAATGCCAGGGGGCTCAGCCTTTGCCCCATTGTACATAGGTACAATGAGGCAAAGGGGGTCAGGAACCCTGGCAGGGCATAGGGGCAGGGTGGGCAGGGCTCTGCCCTGCCCTGTGGGGGGGCATGCCAGGCTCCCCCTGTGGCCCCCCCCGGCAGGGAGGGCATTGGTGTAGTCCTGGGGTAGCCCTAAGTCGACTTAGGGCTACCCCACATCTACACTGGCTTAAGTCAACTCTAGGGAGTTGACTTAAGCCTTAGGTCAACTAGAAAGGAGGTTTAATAAAGTCGTCTTAATTTTAATTAAGTCGACTTTATTTTCCTTAAGTCGACTTAAGCAAGCTGCTTACGTCAACTTAAGAAAACTGTAGTGTAGACGCAGAGTAAATTAAGTCGACTTAAGCAAGCTTAAGTCGACTTAATTTACCAGTGTAGACGCAGCCACTGATAGCATTAGAACGTAACACTGAATAGGCAAGACCAATTGAGGATGGACATGTATCCACAACAATTTCATTTATCCTTCCCAAATAAATGGCCTTGTATCTAATTATTAGACTTTGATTTAGGAGTTACAGGTTCAATTCCTGATCATTCCATAGATTTCCAAGGAAATCATGGGCAAGTCATTTAATCTCTCATTTCCCAGCTGTAAAATGAAGATGATAATAATACTTATTTTTCCCCATTTTCTGTCTGTCTTGTCTGTACAAATTGCAGGCATAGCTTCTTTGACCTCATTGGAGCTATGCAAATTTACACCAGATGAGCATCTGACCCAAATATTTTAGCCACCATCTATCATATAACTACTGCTGCCAAGGAAGCGATCAAGGTCAGGGCTGGATTAAGGCCCCTGGGGGCCCACAACTGCCCACTCTTGTGGGGCCCTGACCCCCCCCACATCGCAGTAGTGCCCAGCTGGAGGGCCCAGATAGCACTGGAGGAGTGGGGCCCTGGAGCTAGAAGCCGTGGTGCTCCTGCCCCTGACCCAGCAGGTCCGGGGCACTCCAGGGGTGGGGGCAGAATGAGATTGCCATGGCCTCTCACTCCAGGGCACCAGCCCCCCTGAGCACTGGCCACCCCACCCACCACCAGCCACCCCACTCAGTGCTGGCCAGGCCCCCCCCCCCACACCTCGCCACTACTGTGCTGGCCTGAGCATAGCCAGATCAATGCAGGGGCTTTAGGGGCAGCAGCTGTAGAGCCCCCCCTTCAGCCCAGGGCCTGGGGCTGCAGCCCCTAAAGCTCTTGCATCGATCCGGCCCTGATCAGGATATGTGTGGGTGTTTCTTAATCAACAAAGAAGTTAAATGTGATCATCCGGAACATGAAAAGGTACTATTTTAAAAACAGCTATTTACATGAAAGATTTGGAAACAGCCAAATGATAAGTTAATTCAAAAGTGCATTTGAAAAGCCAAGCCACTGGGCTACTTCCTCTTACAAAAAGAGTGAACCTCTTAGCCAAATCCTGCTTTTCCAGCTAAGTCTTGCTTTGCACATTATGTAAAAGCAAAGCTGAGAAGTTGAATGAATGTAGAATATATTTGCAAATACCCATTGTGTGTTCTTACAAAACTGAAATGTTACTAGTTACTAGAGTCAACAACAGGCCTTCCTTATAGGAAACCCAGGTGAAACAAAGCCTCAGCCAACTTGTTTAATGTCTTTTAAGAAAAAAAAAATATATGAGACATGAGAAAAGTAAAAGGTAACTCGATGGCTATTCATAAAATTTCCCCAAATAGCCTAAGATTTGGGTCAGATAGAAACAGTATTGTCTTGTGGTTAGAGTAGGAAGCGTGTCAGGAGGCCTATCCCCTATTTTTCCACTGACATTTTGTGTGATCTTGGGAAATTCCCATCACCACTCTATGCCTTGGTTATACTTGCGCAACATCTTTTACACTGCTCCAAGACAGCCATTTTGAATTTGGCTTTTTGATAACTGGTGACATCTCGTGGTCAGGTGTGTGAACCTCAGGTGTGTATTCTACAAAGACATGGTCAAGTCTTGTTCCTTCCTAGCTTACTGAAAAGTTCTGTTTCCCATTTAAACTTTGTGTTTGGCAAAAGTTCTAATGGAAAATGCAACTCTCTTTAGAGGTTCGTAACAAGAAAATAGGACCTTCTCCACAGGTGGGCAGAAGAAAATGGAAAGGAACCATTGTCAGTAATCTGAAATCATAGTACTTTCTTTATAAGGTTTAGCCTTGTAAAGGGCTAAGTAACTTCTGGACTGTACAATGGGAATCAAAGGTATCCAGCTACTTGCCGGATTGGGCCCTAAAGTTAAGTTTTCTCTACCATGTGTTTGTCTCACTGTTGACTAATGCGGATAGGAATCTGCATTTTCTGAGCTGTTGGATTCCTTAGGTTCGTACATTAATTCCAAGCAAATAAAAATACGCCTAATTTTCAAATTTGAGTTCATAAATGTAAGCAATTAATTCTATGTTCAGGTGTCAGATTTGACCCCTAAAATTGGTATTTAGACATCTGGTACTGGAATGTGATAGAGGGGCCTAGCTTTCTATACCCACACTTGAAAATTGGACCCAAAATGATTGAATAATTACAATGGACCTGCATCACTGAATTCAGTGGAAAAGTTTCCATTGACTTCAAAGGCAACTAGACTACTTTTTAAGATTTGTGACGTCATGTTGCACAAATAATGATGCAATATTTCCAGTTCCTACAAGGCCCAGTCACTTTTGGATAGTGGAAAAACACACAAATTTTTACATACATTCGCAGAGCTCTTTTAGCAGCCAAAAGTATATTTTCAAAACCAAAATGCAAAGGGACATGAAAATAGGACACTAGAGAGAACATATCTTAAGAGGCATCAAACTATAAAAGTTTACTTTATGAACCCTTGAAATGGAAGGAGTTGTTATGAATATGTATGTGAAAGGCATAGAAAATCATCATCAAATATATTTATTGAGCATAAAATCACTTCAGCCTGGAGTCTGCCGTTATCAAAACTTTGCCACTTCCAATGCACTATATTCCACCCAGCCCAAATAACTATAATTCTCCAAACTCCATCTCAACTCTGCAAATTAGCATATGGTAAGAAATCAGGAATGGAAAGCAAAATATGTTTATGCCCAACTTTATATGCAGAGAAGACATTATTTGATCTTAGCAAAGAGGTTACAACGTGTAAACACAGTAATTAAGGCACTCATTCTAATTGCAGGCAGTTAATTGTACTGTATACTGCATAATTGAACCACTATCTCAGCCATAAGCCTTGCATTATTGCAGCCCCTGACTAATCACAGGGGTTTATTTGGAGAACATTAGCAATCCCCTCCCCTGCTGATTAGTCTGAGTTCTAGGGTTCTCCTATGGCCACATCTGGCTGTTTGGTATTATCACTTATTCTTGCTGCTATTCTCAACATGCCCAACAGATGGTATTACATTTTTTTTTATTATTTTATTTTTGAGACTTAAAGAAGGGAATAGAGGGGGTTAAATAAAAATTATATAAAAGGGATTTAAGGAGCTAACTATTATATTGTTCGTGTTACAATATCACTGGTGCTAGGCTTCATTTTTACAGGTGTAGTTTTTAATCCATTACCTGGTCATATTATGCCACCAATAATGTTAGATAGAATCTCTTTGCTGGTTAAGACCCTGATCCTGTTCCATTGAAACTGGTAGGACTTTTGACATTCATTTGGAATAGAAACAGGGCTTCAAGGTGTAGTTTTGCCATATTTTCTTTTCTAAAAAAGGATTCCATGCAAATTCTGTGATTGGCATTGTATAAAAATATAAAGCACCATTATTACAATGCATTTTGTAGGCTCTGGAGGAGTTCCAGCAACAGAAATAAAGTTTTCATAAACTCTAATGATTTTGTTCTTTAAGTCCCATAAAACAGATAGGAATGTTACAGTACACGAGAAAACATCCTGGGATAAAACTACATGATGCCCATGGGACCATAAATCTGGTCATGGAGACACTTCTGTGTTCCTCATATTTAAGCCAGAATGCATAGAAATGCCTCTTCCTTTTCCTCCTTTGTTTAATATCCAAACCACCTTGGCCTGTGATCTCATTAATTCTCCTAGGCAGGGTTTGGCACGCTGAAGACTTGGTTGGGAAGCCTCTGAGGAAGACCTATGTACAGCAAGAAGGCCCTACTACCCACATGTAACCATTTAAAGTCTTTTTGCAACAACAGAGAAGTTCATCCTTGCTTCCTGGACAACTGGATAGATACATTATCCCTACCTACACCTTCTTCTTTGGTTTGAAAAGTTATAATATTCTTCACTTCCTGTTGTAAAGTGCTACATGGTTTTGCTATTAAACAATTGCTATGTTTCACCCTGAAACATGGGCTAAATTCATGATATATACTTTATAAAGTGCTTCTAGAGGAAAAGGGACTATGCAATGCAGGCTAATACCATTGGGTACCTCACTATACCAAAATGAGAAACTAATGGACAGCAGTTGATTTCACTAGCAGCCCAACAATACAATAGATTTGTTGATCCCAGCTTGATCTCCCATGCATACTGCAAAGCATCTATACTCAGTTCGGCACGACCATACAGAAAAGGAGGATAGACTAGCAGAAGAATGTAAACTGCTCCTATAAATGGTGGGAGGATTCACAAAAAGCTTTTCTTCAAATGTCATTAATCCTTCACTTTTATATATTCTTAGTTAACTCTTTATACTGGATACAGTACGCACTTGTGCATGTATTAATTGTTTCATAATAACCTTGATGTACTGAAAATTATTTCTTTTAACACTTTTTAACATGTACTAATGTTTATTTTTTACAGTTCTGTTATGCTGTCACGTCATATTTCTTACAAAGTGTTCATACAGCTGGACAGTGCAATTTCTTTAACCAGCATAAATAAAACTTTAATTTTGGTATGAACAGTGTGGGGGCATTGTTTTGTTTATTTTACTGTTCCTTGAACAATTCTCTAATACAATTAATCATTGAAGGAGAAATAGTCATGGAGTTTTTCACTTTCTGTAAATCTTTTTCCTTTCTGTTTGTAAGAACCCATTGGAAAGCATTCTACTGATATTTGTTTCCTTACCAAATGCTTCCAACTAGAGATGGACCTGCACCAAAGGCCCAGCTCCACACAGCTATGAACTACATGCCATTTGATAACCAGCTCCAACATTTGCAGCCCAGGCCCATGCTGAACAGAGACTGGGTTTTGATCATGAGTGCAATGTAGGGTGGTTGGATTTTCAAAGCAAAAATACAAATCCAGTCCTGGGAATGGTGGCTATTTCTTAAATACTGAACATAGAGATCATTTCAAATAACAGCAAAAGCAGTTCTCTGAGCTACAGCAGAAACCCACTGCGCTGGTCATCGCTAAAAGAAACTGCAGCAGAAGGATGGGCATGCAGGTTCTAAAGTATGTTTTACCAGCCTGAGACACACTATCAAACAAAGATATTAAACATTTACTCCCTCATAAAAATGTGATTACCTGCACATGGAGAATTGATTTAAGACAATCTGCATGTTGTAGATCTTCCTGGGTGTCAGTGGCGATTTTATGTTTTCCTTTCATTATAATCAACTTTTAAAGAGCAAAGGGCTGGACTAACCTTTCACTAGTTGCTTATCTAATTTCACGTTAGTACGCTTGATAGCCAGACAAGCTATTTCTCATCACTAACTCTTGTTCACAAGAGAAGCTGCTCTTTACAGAATAAGGTCACAATGAAGATGGGAAGCCAATGTGTTTATAGTGGGGAGGGCGCCTAAGTAGGAGTCAGGAAATCTGGGATCTAAGTGAGCTCTGCCACTGGCCTGCTGTGTGACACTGGGCAAGTCATTTAGGCCCAAATGTTCCAAAATAGCTACTAAAGGGCTGATCCAATGCTGAAGGAATGGAGATTCTTTCCATTTAGGCCTTAATTTCGGGTGCCTCAGTTTCTGAGTGCTTGACTTCAGACACCTCAGGCCTGAATTTTCATGAGTGAATGAAAATTTGAACTGTAACTACTCTCTGCCTGAGCATCTCCATTTTTAAAATGAAAATGATCCTATTCACTTGCTTCTCCAGAGATCTTTGAGATCTACATTTGAGACCTACTGTTATTGACAGGCTGCTGTTTCATATTAAAACATCACTTTGATATTTTATAGGTAACAACATTCAAAATTATTGTTTACTAAACAAACTAAACAATATTTGAAAACTCTAGACAATTATTTTTGGCTATACTTTTTATGGCAATATGGAGACCCTGTATTGAAAGGAATAGATATCACAGTTGGATTGATAATGTGATATAGAACATTTAATCAGTAGGTCACCCCTACCTCTGTCAACAGAGTAATGACAAAACAGTACCACGTAAAAGGTAGGCAGTGTGGACTAGTAGATAGTGCATTGGTTTAGGTTCTCATTCCTGGTTCTGCTATTGGCCTGCTGGATGACCTTGGACAAGTCACATCACTTCTCTGTGCCTCGTTTTTTCTGCTTTTAAAAGGAGAATAATGAGCTTTGAGGTCTTACTGATGAAATAAGAGCTTTGAGGTCTTACTGATGAAAAGTGATACAGATCAGAAGTAGGTGGTATTATATATTATTTTTATAATGGCTGCTCAGTTGCCAATGTTAAATGATTTGATGTTCCTCTCTTCCTACTGGCCTGGTGTCTGAGTCACTAGCCTAGGCTGAGACACTGTGGTAAAATAGTATGGGGAGAAGCTTACATTGTTCTGTGGATTAGTAGAGGTCATCAAAACTGTCAATCTAGCACCAATATTGAGTGCTAACTTTGCTTTAATAATAGCAAATGAAACTCTGAAAGATATGTATTACAGAAATTCACAGACATTTACCTTTGTTGTGAAATTAGACATATAGAATATAGACTGGAAATGTGTGTTATTCATGAAATTATATACTCTGTTCATTTTAATCACGGCTGAGTTCTGAATCTCTTGACAGGATATTTACCTGTAGAACTAGATTATCTCTTACTGTGTTATCTGATGGCACCATGTTCTTTAAATTAGATTTTCAAAGAATGTCTTCCCTACTACCCCCTTTTCATCTGTTCCCAATACAGAATTTCTTATAAAATAGATTTTTGACAGGTCACAAACTGAAGTTAATTGTAACATTAGGCCTTTTTCTTTCCTTCTTCTTGATCATTCTAACATGAGGCCCTTCTCCTATCATTACTGCAGATAATAGGTTTCTATTTATGACACTCACACTCAATCACAAATACATTTCTTTACTGCAATTGCATTGTAGAAGAAGGAGACCATCTGTACAGAAAAATAAAACAGCCTCTGTTATTTTATATCTCTAGCGCACATATTAGGAATTATTCACCAAGCAAGCCAATTAACATTTCAAATGCTCAGTTTTGCTGAAATAATTCTTGATCTGCTATAAAATATAGACTGGAGACACCTAATGAAAAAGATTGATTTTCTTTTTAATGTGTAATACCTCACATCTTCTCATTTCACAACAATGATGCAGTAAAATATCAAGCCAAGTAACGCATATACATAAGATAATGTGTATACAGAGCATCCAAAAGATCAAAGTGACTGATTCTCTCCCCAAATGGGTTTAACACTGGTGTAACTGTTGATCTGAATGGAGTTACTCCTGATTTACACTGGTGTGATAGGAGAATCTGGCCCAGGAATTTTTTAGAATAACAACTGGGACAGTATATTTGCATTCATAAACACAGGCAGCAGAAAGACCTATTCACTATCTCATTCTGAATTGATTCTGAAAAATATTATAAAACTATGGTACAATTTTAGCATGTTGGGCTGCCAATCACATTGTTGCCACTAGGTGTCGCTCAAGTACTGCTTACCTTCCAATCTACCTCTGCAGAATGAGTCATCTCTTTAAAGTGTAGCTGGGCAGAAAGTTTTGACCATCAGGGGATTTATAGACTCATAGACTCTAAACTCAGAAGGGACCAGTATAATCATCTAATCTGACTTCCTGCATCATGCAGGCCACAAAACCTCACCCACCAACACCAGCAATAAGCCTCTAACCTATGACTGAGTTGTTAAAGTCCTCAGATGATGATTTAAAGACTTTAAGATACAGAGAATCCACCAGCAAGAGAGCTATTCCCCATGCCACTGGGACCCTTCCTGCCCTGTGTGGGGAGGGGCTGCACAGGGTAGAGAGGGCAGGGCATGGGGGGGGAGGGGGAGGCAAATATGATTAAGCCCCTGTGCACCAGATAGCCTAGGTACACCACTGTTAACAGTCTCCTTTGACAACCAGAGCCCAAATCTACACAGATGTGTTATCTGGCTAGTTATTTGTCAGAATCCCCAAAGCAAAGGGAAGCAAATCTTCCCATTCTCTCTACTGCAGATGGCAGCCCAACTTGTGCAGTTTCATGGTCCTGAGGCATGATCTGGGGAGACCATGGGAGTGCTACACATCTCACTGCAGCTCTATGCACTGTGTTGTGGTTTGGACAGGGAATATATGGGCTTGGTGGAGAGACAGAGTTGAGAGATCTACCCCTGCTTCTTCTTCCCCTTGACATAGGGCAGTGCCGTTCCTTGGGGGGAGCGTGGTTTAGGGCCAAAGGCCCAGAGTCCCTCCGCCTCCCCACGCTGGGGTGAGGGGCGGGTGGGCCAACAAAGGCCAGGCTCCTTGCTCCCACCTGCCCCTGGGCCAGCCTGCTCCACCCCTGCGGACCCCAGATGCCCCCGGGGACCTGGGGCTGCTGCCACCACTGCTGGCAGGAGCCAGCCTGGGCCAGGGACCAGGAGGCAGGAGCCGGGGGTGGGGAGGACCAGCCTAGTGGTTGGGCCCTGCGCTCCCGCCTTGCCCCTTGCCTTCAGCTTGCTACCAAAGGCAGCGGGGCAGCAGAGCAGCACGGCAGTAGGGGAGCTGCGGTGAGGGGCCCTGCGATGTCCCGCTGATAGCCCCCACGAAACCAGGGGCTCGGGGCAGTTGCCCCGCTCGCGCCTCTCCCCCCCCCCAAAGGACGGCCCTCACAAAGGGTACGGGTACTTTGGAAGTAATAATAACCACAGGGGGGTCTTCTGCTTACAAGCCTGAGGACAGAGGATTCTTCCCCCGCCATCCACCCAGGGCCAGATAAGTTGCTCAAAATGTGCTGTAGGGAGAGAAAACTTTAGCCACTGAGAACAGTTTGGTTTTCCTTTAGCTACATTCATTCTACATCAGTGGTTCTCCACTTATCCAGACTCCTGTACCCCTTTGAAGAGTCTGATTTGTCTCATGTACCCCAAATTTCAACTCACTTAAAAACTATTTGCTCATAAAAGCAAAAATAAAAATACAAAAGTGTCATAACATACTATTACTGAAAAATTGCTTACTTTCTCATTTTTACTATATAATTATAAAATAAATCAACTGGAATATAAATATTGTACTTACATTTCAGTGTACAGCATATAGAGCAGTATAAACAACTTATTGTCTGTATGAAATTTTAGTTTGTACTGACGTCATTAGTGCTTTTCATACAGCCTGTTACAAAACGAGGCAAATATCTAGATAAGCTGATGTACCTGCCTGGAAGACTTTTTCATACTCTCAGGAGTACGCATACCCCCGGTTGAGAACCATTGTTTTACATGACTAAAAGTAGCACAAAGATGTTGTGAGAAATAAAGCCATCAAAACAAATCAAGTGCGTGACAAGCCATCTCAACCCTGCCCATGATGTACACTGATATAGCCCTTGTGTCTGGAGGAGCAATGCATATTTTCTGTGAAAACAAGAGAGCAATACAAAAGCCTGTCATATTTGAAAGTGTATTTGAAATGAGCCCCTAACATTATTTTGGGTGGTGGGGCCACAACTCTGAGTCATGGGCTGCAGCTGAGAAAAGGAATAGTCGGCTGCTTTCCTTAAAATGAGATCTATTGGTCTGTGGAATTGTTTCCCAGCAGAAGTGGTAGAAGTTTCACTCCTGAGTCATTTACTACTAGATTGGACAAAGCACTGGAGATTTGAAAATCTACTGTGGGTACAAATCCTCAACTAGCAGAGAGCTGGACGAGATGACCTACTGGTAATGGTGCTTTTCTATCTCTAATCTCTTTGAATTTGATCCTGAAAAGTGCTGAGTGCATCCTGCAAATTGCCCTCAGCAACTACTAACTTCAGGGGAGTGGATGGTGCTGATAGCACACAGAATCACCTCTATGATCCTATTATTGGGAAGTACCATTCCCAGCCCTCTCATATAGAGTTATTATGAGGTCTAGAAAATTACATTGTTGGAAATGGCTCCTATTAGATCTAAAACCTTCAGGGACAGACTATGGCATACTCAAAGGGAGGCAGTCATTATTTGGTGGCTTGCACACCCAGAGACCAAGGAAGGCAGGGGATAGATGGGTACTTCCACAGAGACCTCTAGTGGGTGGTGTTTGGCTGGATGTTGATGTGACTCTGGTGCTCACTGTTCTCTCACACATCCCCTACAAACTATACCTGTTACACCTGTATAGTAACCTCTGCTGGTCAGCACACTCCCTCTTAGTGGCATTCATCTCCTTCCCAACGAGCAAGCGTGACACCTCTAGGTCAGGCTGCGAACCTACAGCAGCATGGTTCTAGCCTTTTGAGACATAAGACTCCTAAAATGTATAGTAAAGCGGTGCTTCTTGTCTTTTTTTATTTTCCCAAATGACCAGACATCTCACTTGGAAATTGTCCCTTCCTGACTCTCACCAGCTCTGCCTGGAGTTGAAGAATGGGAAAAAGATACTTACAGTATATATACATCACCACTGTCATTTTTATACCTATTATATATATGGTCTATATATTTGGTTTGCATTCCTTGAGTTTCTGAAATACTGACAGAGTTGATCTTCTGTGCACAGTGGTTGGATGCTATTTCGTGTATATGACACTTCAGTTATGGCCAGGAAATACCTCAAAAGAATTCCCAGCTTTGATTCCTGTAATTATACCTGCAGTTTGATATCAGTTTGTTTTATCATAACATATAATGACCCATTCAGCTGTTTAGAGGTGTGATAGGGCTATGGCAGTTAAATTAGATGGGACACTGTTTAGGAAGGAAAACAGAAGCAAATATCAGCGGTATAGCTGTCGATGATAGCACATTTTGCCTTAATTCTAAAGAATATTTTTGGACAAACAAGCAAATCTTGCCTTAATGAGTATCTAAACACAAGGGACACGATATAAATTCAATCCCAATGAGATGCACCAAAGTAAAGTGTTCACAGAAGGGTGAAGTGTCCTTGTAGCATGTCAAATAATTTATTGCCACTACCCTTTATATGAAGCTCTAAAAAAGGACATCAGGATGCTTTTTCTGCCTTCATAAAAGATTAATTTATATCTTCATTTTAGGGTCTGGTTCTGCTCACAAATGCTTTCTGACACACACAGCTACTTCGGAGAAACGCTCACTCGGAGCACTGCGGAGAATCATCAGTTCAGTTAATGAGCCAAAGGGGGAAGACTGATCGTGAGCACAACCCTTTTAATATATTTCTCCTGCCTTTCATATACATATTTATTATGCTATTTTGGTAAATTAAGATCATAAAGTACTTTGTGGCTATCACTTGCATACTGTCTTTGTGTTTCTCAATTGGCTCACTATCTGCACTTAGGCTGCAGATACTGTAGAATGGTTAGCGTTGTACTTGAAAGCATGGGCTGTTTTCATAATGTGAAACCTAGGGATAGTGCTATCTGAAAGAAGAAAATCAAAGGGACTTGTTGGGTCAGATCCTTGGCTGCTGTAATCAAAATAGTTCCAGTTAAGGCAATGGCGCTTCACCTACGTACTGGCAGAGGACCTGGATCTTTGACTTTATTTATAATCAGGAACAGACTGATGGGAAATTGGGCAGGGACACATACAAACAAAAATATATATTGTTCTTAAAATAGCTCTTCTTCTTTTGACTGTATCCCTCTGCCACACCCTTTTGTTTAGACTACAAGCAGTTCATGGCAGAAACCCCTCTGATGCTTTCTTATGTTCTTGTACAGTGTGCAGAACAGGGAGGCCTTGATCTTAACTTTTTGAGTGCTACTGAATATGAAGATATTTTACTGTACTGCTAACCAAAGAATGGCAGTCGGATGCGGGTGAGTTTTCTGGTTTGTGAAAGTTATTTAGAGCCTGGGAGGGACAGAAATGGATCTGTAACACATCAGCTACTCCGTCATGGGGTGGGGGACTGGTGTTAGCTATTAGATCCAGATAGTTGGGAATCCACTGGCTATGCACATCCACTACCCCACAAGCTCCCCTCCATGATGCCATGGAGAAAGATGCCACAAACCAAATATTTCTCATCATCTGCCCCATGCACTGTGGAATTACAGTATTTTGACCGCATTAGAGCCTTTGTGTCTGTTTGGATGAGGATACAGGATATGATCCCCAGTGAACAGGGCCGTCCCTGGAGGGGAGGGGGTGTGAACGGGGCAATTGCCCTGGGCCCCACCGTTACGCGGGCCCCACAGCCCCCCCACGGCCACACTCTTCCCTGCTCCGTGGGCCGGGAGCACTAAGCCCGGCCTCTGGGCTAGCCCTCCCCACCCCCGAGGCGGAGCAGGTGGCCGGGGCCCGCCTCTGGGCCAGCCTGCTGCGACCTGCCCCATGCGGCCAGGGCCAGCCCTCAGCGGCGGCCTCGGGTCCCCAGCTGGGGCACAGGCCGCAGCAGCCTGGGGTCCCGGCTGCGGCCGGCTCCCCCCACCAGCGGCCCCCGCTTTCAGGGCCGGGCCCAGAGCCAGCTCCCCACCGGCAGCCTGAGCCTCCCTGCCCGGGCTGGCTCCCTGGGGGCGGTGGAGCAGCCGCCTGCCCTCCAGCACAGGGAGGGTGGGGCCCCACCTAGGCCAGTTGGCCCTGGGCCCCGCTTCCCCTACAGGACAGCGCTGTCAGTGAATAAAAGAATGGAGCAATGCCATGTCCATATAACTAAGTAAATCGGAAGCTGGCATTGTGTATCTATGATGTGTAAACCTACAGTACTTTAGTCCAGTGTTTCTCAACCTTTTTGATACCACGGGTTGACTTGCTGCCTTCCTGAGCTGTACCAGGGAGATCTCAGGGATCAGCACCAGTCCATGGACTGGTCATTGAGGAAACACTGCTTTAGACAATGAGATCCTTTTGCAACACAGGTGTAAGAGCTTCAGTGTTCAAAATAAAGGTACCTACCATGATACCTAATCCCGTCCAAAGGCATCGGATATTTACTCTCACTGCCTTACAACCTAATCCAGGGGTAAGCAACTCCTGGCACATATGCCAAGAGTGCCACATGAGCCCATTTGGAGTGGCACGCAGCGACCTCTGTAGCGCCACTGAAATTGTTGCTCCTGCCACCAAAAGCTGTTCTGGGCAGCAACTCTTGGCAGCGTGCCTGGGGCTATGGTCCCCAGGCATGCTGTGGAAAGCAGCCTCCCAGAGCAGCTCCTTTTGGTGGTGTGCCTGGGGAGGAGCTGCTCCAGGTGGCTTCTTTCTGTGGGGTGCTTGGGGACCTCACACCACCGAGAGAGCAGCTGCTTTCCGTGGCCTACCTGTGGACCCCTACCACTCCAGCTGTGGCTGCCACCAAATTTTCAGGGGGCGGCTGCTTTTTTGGCTGAGGGTTGGGCAGAAGGGGCTAGATTTGCCGACCCCTAGCTTAATCCATTGAGGTCGTAAGCACTATCCACTTCCACTGAGATTAATGGATGTTAAGGGTGCTCAGCAGCTCATAGTAGGATCAAGCACCTGGTGCTCAAGAGAGGTCAGCATATCAATCCCTGTCATTCATTGTGAAGAAAACACAACCTATATTGCCACAGAAGAGTGGCTCTGCTGAAGTTAAAATATAATTGCTGCATATCAGCATGGTTACCGAAACCATCCCTCTGTGTATACAGAGTCGATACCAGTAAGTCATATTTCATTTCCAGCTAATTTCCAGACAGAAAGATAAAGCACTAGATCTTGGTTCAACAGCAGCCAAACCCCCAAAGAGATCTGATTCCAAAGTCAGAGAGAAATTCATCAACTCAATAATCATTTTTCAAACATCATATATATATATATGCATGCTTTACATTCCTAAACTGACTGACTAACTCAGACACACCTCCTCATGCCCTCATCTCTGGAATGCATTAACAAGGATGCATCAGCCATCACTCTCTGTTGTAAACTTTAAAGGAAACTTCAGAGGTGGGCTGCTGACTGTGAATTCACTTCTGCCAGAGATCCAACTGGGCCCAAACCTTTCCACTACTAGGTCATGTTGCAAGACCTATCTCTTTGTCCAGGCCTTCTTCTAGCAGTTACAGAATTTCCCTGACTACATCCCCCTGGATGGCCACCATCTGGATGTATTCTTTCTTCAAGTAAACAGTTCTTACTGAGGAGAGAGGAAAGCAGAGAGCGGATCCCTTGATGGGTACTTGATGTATTTCTAATGTACATAATGCCTGTTCAGATGATGGGTGCTTTAGCGAAGTGTATATCAATAACAACAGTTAAACTAGCTGTACCTCTGTTTGCTTTTCCTGAGTGCCTTCTTATATATTTACATAAAACCAGAGCGCACTGTCAGCAACTTCAATAAATAATCAGGTTTTCTGTAATCTGTCTTGCCACTTTTCTTAATGATCCATGTTTGTAATAAACAAACCATTTTCCTTTGAAGAGCTTCAAGCTTCCTATGGTCTCCTGAGGTACTTTTTCCATCCCCTTGCTCCCTCCCCCCATCTTCAGCTATGATTTCTCATAAGTTCCCAGATCTGTGAGCAGACTAAGTTAAATTTAACATGCTTTCTTCTAGAAAAATAAATATTAGCTTTGGCAGGGGCACGATCTCTGTTACATAAAGCCTTTGATCAGAGCAGAAATTGTGGTAGGAAATCGTGTGGAAAAAAAATCTGGGAAGGTCTCCGTAAGTTGTGCCATTGATGAGGACAAATAGAAGAAGAAGAAGAAGAAGAAGAAGAAGAAGAAGAAGAAGAAGAAGAAGAAAGGAGGGGAAAGTTATGTCTAAAGCACAGGCTATGTGAAATTCAATACAAAATCATTTGTAGGCTTCAAATAATCCCAGATCTAAGATACAAATGTGTCCTCTGAGAATTCTTTCCCATACATAAGGCACCCCGTTAAACTTGAATTCATTGCTAGTGGTTCTGACCCCTCACTGATCCTTTCTGAGACTAGGTACCTTCTTTCCTGTCAATCTGTTTTAACACTAAAGAGATTTTCAGTCCGTTGAGAATCTGAGGTAAAGAAAGGCCCCTATCTGTGCTCATTTACATCAAGGAATTGTATCTGTAGTGGCTCAATTCAAGACAATCCTGCAGTGACTTCAGAGAGATCTACATTATTAAATATTCTGGCTGAAATTCTGTGCTGAGCCTCAAGGACATACTGTATTAAAAGCTTGTGTGGCCAGATACACTAGTAATAAAATAAAAGGAGAGAAACATTTGGGGGTGCAGAAATAACTTTACCTTTTGTGTAATCCAATATAAGTATAGGGTTTACAAAGCAAGTGCAGTGATCTGATATTTAAGTGAATGCAGATGTGCCTGTTTAGACTTAAGGCTGTCAACTCAGTGGTAAGGAAGTATAGAAAGCCCAGCAGGCTGGGTGGGGATTTTTTTTTCCCCTGTGTGAACTGATGAGGGGCTAGGGTCAATGCAGGTAAAATGAAGTAAAGAAAGTTCAGTTTTAGTTCTGTTCTCCTGTCTTTGTTACATGTGATGTTTATAAGGTTTTAAAGGTCAAAAATTCCATGCAAGTTGCATGGAAACTATTTAAAGACACCATAATAGAGATGCAATTTAAATGAATACCCCAAATTAAAACACATAGTAAAAAGACCAAAAGAGTGCCACTGTGGCTAAACAACATACTAAAAGAAGCAGTTATGTTCTTATGTAAAAATAATCAGTATTTCTGCCTACAGTAGACTGCTTGACAAGAGGTAGATTATTTAAATGTAGGGACCTATGATAGTTTTATTAGGATGAAATATCTAATGTAGACAGGGAGTGGATCTAAAATAACAGCAGGCTTTTGTTACATATCTAAGCTCTCTCAGGGTCTTACAAAAGCTTGCGGTTTACGCAGGGTTTAAATTCTCACAAAGTATTTCTGGAGCCCCAAGACTCGGAACTTCAGCCCCGCAGGATTGAAAATATTTACCAGCGCTACACTCCAGACAGCTCTGACTGAGTTTAAGCCCTGAGTTTACCTGTGAATCCATCACACTCATAAGGTGTCTGCGTGGTGGAAACCTACAATTTCCTAATTTCCTTTTAGGACCGTATCTTGGTTGTCACATTTCTAAACCCTGTCATAGAAAACACTGTGAGATTGTCCTGTTTGTTTACTCACAGCATAGCTCCTGCCTCCTGGGTAGGAGTGGCTTATTATTTAAAGAATGGGTACTTAAACTGTTGATTATACATTATGGTTTTTTGTGGTGAACAAATTCATTTAGGATACCAGGTATGGCAACATCATACTTCACTGCTGCAGCCCTTCTTGCATTACTCTGTTGGATTCAGTGGGCATCTGACATCCAGTAGTCACTTAAAAGATCAAAATTATTTCTTGAAAAGAGGGGAAGGAAATGTTCCACTTCTTGGCAGGGATAATTGTTACTGAAGTGCCTCACTTCTGGCTGTCTGATGATAGAAAGGCCCTAGAGAAGGGCAGCATTATAGAGGTTAGAAACATAAAAGAACTATTCACAGACAGTTTATCTCCCAGTATATGCAAGACTGTGAATGCTTTACAGTGCTTTCTAGGGTTTTTTCCCCAATCTGACATTAAACATCCCAAAGTGACAGAATTGTCTGACTTCTATTCAGAGACTATTATTCCATCACCTCACAGGCCTAACTGTCAGGAATCTTTCCCTGAAACTCAATCTAAAGTTTAATTTGCTTAATTTGATTCCACAGGTTCTAACTGTATCTCCACCTACCACATGAAAATTCAGCTGCCTCTTTCCTGTTTCCATCCTTCAGCTATTTCTCCTATTATACTGTCTCCTTATGGGATGATTGCTGACTCATCATTCTATTTCTAAAAAAAAAATGGATTTGATTTTATGGAAGCTACAGTCTAATGAGCAAAATCTTTTGTGGGATTTCACCCATCTTGTAGCTGTTTTGTATAGGGTTTTTTTGTTTGTTTGTTTGTTTTCTCCTATTTCTAATTTAGGCCACAGTGGTACATATCTGAGTTGACTGAAAGGATCACACCTATAGCTTTCCTTGCTACAACGGAGCCATTTAAATCAAAATCCAAATTCTGGAGCTGGCATAATTCTTAGGTGAATTGCTTAGAAATACCAGGAACTAAAGTCTTCTCTGCTTTGCTGGTTGCATCCATTGCAGAGACCTGAACAAGAGAAGGACAGATGTCATATGGCAATATTCCTGAAAACTGAGAGGGAGTGGGGAAATAACCATTTTTATAGTGGTGCTAAAGGTCCACAGTGCGGTTCACCCTGAGAACTTTCAGTATATATATAGCTACACACATACCATTTGAAATACATTATGAATTTCCTAAGCGAGAGAGGCATTTACAGATTATCAGCTGTTTGCTCAGGAAAAGAAAAAGTTAAACCCCAAAGGAAGGTTGACAAATGGTAGAAACCTCATGCTTAATAAACCCTGACAGGAGAACGATTAAATTACCCAACGTCAGTAGCTGCTGGAAGCCCCTTGGAAGGAAATCCTGTTGCACAGATCTTTGTTTCTCTGTTACTTCCTTTCTAATGCTTTTCACCAGAAACAATAAATCTTATGAGTGCTGTGCAAGGTTTAGGGACTTTCTTATTTCGTTTCATGATTTTTGTTTTCTCCCTTTCGACTTCTTTTAAACCCAAGGGCTGTTCAAACTTCTCCCCTAGATACTTCTAGCACTCTTTTTGCTCACTCAGAGAAATCTGTAAATATTCACAGGCTGCAAGCTGATCTTTCTGAGCCTCACAGCATTCAGTGCTCTGTGAAGGAGGCACTGAATAAGGAGAGATGAAATATGATGAATCGTGGTAAAAGCAGGAGGATATGGTGGAGTTTCAGTAGCTTCCTTCAGTTCATGGCAAAGACATCATTGAAGGAAACTTGCTTTGGTCCCCAAAAGAACTTTAAGGTGTGCTGTCCAGAGGTGGCTTTTGGGGTAGGTGAAGCATGTGCATGGCTAGGGCCCCGAGCAAAAGGGGCTCCATCACCTACCCCAAAAGCTGGGTCTGCCTCGGGTGGCAGCAGGAGGAAGAGCTGGCAGGGCTGACAGTGGGGAGCTAGGGCTGCCAGCAGTGAGGGTCTGGAGCCGGCGGCAGAGAGCTGGGGCCAGAGGGGGGAGCTGGGATGGCAGGGGCCATGGAGGGGGGGAACCGGGGCCATGGGGAGCTGGGCCCAGCAGTGAGAAGTTAGGGCTGGGGTCGCAGGGGGGAAGGCCAGGGCTGCACAGGGAACTGGGGCTGCAGGGTGGGGGGCTCCTTGGGCCTATAGGAGGCACCTCAATGGCCCCTCGCCTGGCACCCCCAGACGCCAAAGGCTACTGCTGCATGTGTCCTCACTATGTTCGTCAGGAAAAGGCTTATGTTGTTGTTTGCTTGAATATGAGAACACAGGAGATACCTACAGCTCTAACAAAAAATAATTTCTAGGGAGACTGGAGCAAAGGCAGAGGTGTATGGTATTAATTTCTCCCATTATGATGTATAAGACAAAATTTCTACAAAAAAGCAGTGTTCTTCAATGCTGCCGAATAATTCAATAGCCAAGACTCTCATTGTCAATCAGCAGTCACTATAACTGTATATTCAGTTTGTGCTGCTTTTACAAATGGTACTTACAGTGTCTTACATTCAGTATAAGTGCTTCCAGGATGCAGCTTAGCAAATATCTGAGTCCATCTAATTTCACGTAGCCAAAAATAATTTTTCAAGTGAAAGCTGGGAAGTTACACTGTGTTACACTGATGACTAGCATACCAGGTTAAGGAGGAAACTTCTTGAGGACACAGTTGTAGAAAGGCGTGGAAGGAAAGCAGAGCACAGAAGTTATGTACCAGATGCTCTGACTAGCTGGAGATATAACTAAATGCAGTGCTTGGCTTCTACAATATTCAAGCTCAAACTGTTTCAGAGAGCACTTTAGAGTATCAAAGTGACTCCACTCGAGGGAACAAATTTGCATATTAGGACTCCCAAATCCATTTAGGCCTTTACAGATGACCATGAAATAAGTGTAATCTCTCTAGTTTCCTACGAATTGTTCTCTGTTGACTTTATACACCTTGCTGCTGCTATATGTTTAGTGAAAATAGGAAAAGCAATTGCAGGTTTTCCATGTTAAGACTGCACTGTATGTTGCAAGAAATATTGCTCTCTGAAGCCGGTTTCTGGCAAATTAACCATACACCACAAAACTAACTCCAGTACTGTAAGAATTTTATGACACTGTATTTCAACCTCAGCAACGAAATTCTCTTTGGATTGCCCCAAGAATGTTACATGCTCAGCTTGGTGAGAGACATTGGTGCTTATCTTGTAGGATCAGCTGCTGCTCATTCATTTACAAGCACACTGGTTAATTTTGTAAGACATATGATGCATGCCAGTATATACTAACTATACCATAACAGACTTCTTATAACTGATTTTCTTAAAACACCTAACTGTACTAGTATCAAAGTTTTTGTACTCAGCAGCTCCAATGAAAACAAAATACTAGCCAAATAAAGTGAAACATTTTTTTTAATAAAACTTCAATAGATGCTAATATATAACTGAAAATCCTTGTCCCAGGTACTAATAATGAAACCTGTATATTGCTAGAAACATTATAACTTTAAGATCCCTCCTAGTTTGTTTTATATAAATGTGTACTTAATCTTTATACTGCAAGCTAGAGCTTTGAGAGACAAATTTACATATTTGTCCCTCAATATTTTTCTTCTTTCCCCCATCTGAGCTATATATGTCATGTAAAGTGCCAGTAACGCATTGCAGTGTTGACGCATTTGAAGTGTAACTTAAACAATTTATATATAAAGGCTGAAAACATCATCAAATGCAATATAGGAATAACAGACTAATCAGTCTTGCAGGTTTTAGACATTTACCATTGCATATATTTACAAATGGTTGCATACAAAAACTCAGAACAATTACAAAGAAAGCTTTAATCTGAAATACAGGACAGGAATAGACAGAAAGGAAAAAACACTATCATTTTAACAATGGTTACAATACAATTTGCTGAATAAAAGTTTCAGTTTATTTGGAGACAAAATAAAGAAATTAACTCTCCACTTTGGCTATTTTTTTTTTCCAATTTCTCATATTAAGTGGAAAGATATCTTTTTCAGGGGTTAAAATGCAGCCAATGGAATGTCAACTAATACAATCATTTTCCCCATTTTTTTCCTTATATGAAGGGTCTCTGTGGAATTTCCTACTCATTTTTGTCTCCATCTATTCAGATCTATTTGGGATTGGTTAATCCTGTTCAGCATTTTTCCAGGCAAGAAATAGCTTTAATTTTTAGCATCATCAGGCAATCTGTTCTTGAAATTATGGGCCCCGTTTTGTTGTACACGTAAGAGATCTGTCCTGAAGTTTAACAATGTCAGTAACTTTTGAGTTTTTCTAATCTCTTCCATCCAATATGTCATCAGTATGACTTAGGAACTGTATAACCAGGCTACTCCTTCCCAGTCCAGCCTAATATGTGCTCCAGAGGTTACTCCACTGTAGTGTGATAAAAATCTTGTCTTCCATAAACTTATTTAAAATAAAATGTGAACACTTTAAAATGATGTCATAAACCAAGAAAAACAAATGAATTCAGAGCTGAAGATTTACTCCTAACTAGGAAGATGTATTTTGATTATTGCTTATGGTGAGGAATGGCACAAAAACAACCTGAATACAGAATTGATGAGATGTTATCAAACTCAGCCCCATGTGGTCATTTCTCCTGATAGCTTTCTGTACCAAGTAACATACTTTGAGTACCAGAGAGTGCAGGCAATCTAGTTTACCGCCCATAAAACAGGTCTGTGGTTTTAACCCCATCTTTGGGTGGAATTGAAAAGATTTTTAATTTGCATATCATTACTCAGGTGCACTCATGCTGAAACCATCCCCTGATGAAAAAACTTCAGAAACAACTGAACAGTTGACTCATTTTCCATGGGTAATATGATGATTCACTGATCATAATAGATGCTGCAAATAGGCCTCAGAAATGTCATATTTAAAAAAACAAAAATGCCATGGTATGGCAAGATGCCCACATGGCAGCAGATTAATTCCAGTTTTGAATGTACCCCATATGCACTCTCAATAGCAAAAAGATTAATGGAACCTGTTGTAGAATAAACTTGCCATGCTATGGAGTACATTGCATATGTTCTAATATTCCACTGACATCAGTGGAATACAATAGAACAGCTAGTGCAGTGAAAGCCAGCAGTGATAGGGTTAAAGTGGAAATATATTTTACAGATAATAAAGTTGGCTGTAAATAGACCATATGGCTTCTGGAAATTCCCATTAGCCCAGCAACCTAGAGGCCTTTGCCCTGTAAGCACAAGGTTCTTGCACTCCTGCTCCAATCAGAGGCTACATGCAGGTACAAATAAAGTTAAGTGCTAGACAAGGACCACTACCCTGAGCAGTAGTAAGTCTCACTTTCTCTACATAAAAGTCCACTTAGCTGTATCTAATAATAACCCAATAATAACCCAAAAAAGGATTGGGCAAGGGCAGACAATGGATATATTTGAGGAGATATAAGCTTAATCATCAACAGGCACACAGTGATGTGCTTCCCATTTTGACCTTACTTCTGTTAGTAGGCATGGAGTGACTTGAGTTGTAAAGCAATGCTTTCATTAATGCAGGATTCCTTCACTGTTCATTAATTTTTATCTAGTGTTTCCATGTTCAACCCTTACCACCTTCACTGTGCAGGAAGAAAGATCCCAAATTTCTATTCCTGAACATCTGGGATAGTACTGTTGGAAGCTACTTAAAAATACAGACAAATATTTCAGGTAGAAATAATGTCTACTTCTAACTTTACACTGCAAAATTAACAAATCTGCCAGAAAGAAATAAAAAGAAATTCCATCTTGGGGGCAGAGGTGTAGCCAAGGGTGGGCCTGGGTGGGCTGGGGCTCACCCACTTTTCCATGAGGCCCACCCTTAGCGCCCAGCAGCAGCGCAAATTTCTCTGCTGCAACCATGGAACTGCCCAGCAGCCAGCGGCTGCTGCCATGAGTGAAGCAGGGGCACCAGCATTAACGCCTCTGCTTTGCTTGCAGCCATGGCTAGGGGATCCGATGGCCGCAGCCACGAGCAGGGCAGAGGTGCCGGTGCCGGTGCCGGTGCCTCTGCCCCATTCACAGCCACAGCCGCCATCTGCTGGCTGGCACCACAGTCGCAACAGAAAAGTTTGCACCGCTACCAGGTGCGATGCTTCTCCCCTTCCCTCAGGAGAAGCAACTTCCGGTCATGGGACCAGAAGCTGCCCTTGGCAGGGCCACCCTCCACCTTCAGAGGCCCAACCAGAAATCAGGGGCATGGGGAAAAGCACCAGAGATCTGCTATTATGCAGAACACCAATATCAGACACACACACACACACATTCCCATACTACTGAATCATTTTTTGTAAATATCTTTTCTTCTTTGTCAGACTAGATGTAATATCTGGATTCCTAATCTCAAACCCCAATATAAATTAGATACAGAAAAATCATACCTGTCGTTTTCTTCTGAAGTTCTGAAATGCCTCCTGGATGGTCGCTGTCTCAGTTTCCTTTTCATTTTTTTCCTGATCTAAATTTTCAAGATACACCATAAAAGAGCAGTTTCTGCTCCTTCCTGATTCCATGCTTCTTTTAGATAATTATTTTGGATCTGCAATTATGAAAAAAAATAATTAAAATATCCTCCATTTGGCTCAGCAGTTGTATGTGAGACCCAATGACATTAAAAATTCTGTTGAGACTCATCAGTTCAATAGTATTGTAAATTTGAGAAATATTAGATCTAAGCTATCCAGATGTTTTATTAAAACTGATCCAAAAATATTCTCATTGTATCTAAAATAGAATCAGCAACTGGAAGGACTAGATCAATGGTTTGAAATCTGCTATTAGGCACTCTTCAGATGAGCTGGTCTACACGCTACCAACATAATCAACACGAATAGATAAACACACAGGTTTCAGTCAAATGGCTAGTAAGTAAATACCACCCTTTGGCTTGATTGAAAAATGAAGAGTCAGAGCTCTTAGCATGTTCTCTGATTCATCCCATACCATACAACAGAAGTAAGGTAACTTCCTGCATATTTCTCAATTCTCACAGTTTATGTGGAAAACACAAGATATATCTGATTACAAAACTGTCTGATTTGTATAATATTGCTAGGAAAAATCAAATTCAATATGCAATTTAGTCCTCCCACGGGTTCCTGTATATGCCAAAAATGTTGAGATGTTTCCCTGTTTGAGATACAGAAATTCTACTATCAGTTTAGTGGACCATAAAATTACGGCAATTTGAGACAGATTCTCTTGACCAGACATAAAGACGTGCAACCCCTAGTGCTTTTACTCTGGATATGTAGGTCACTCCTGCTAAAATCTGATAGCTTTCTGCCTGGGTGCCCAACTATATGTCACCCAAGTAATCTTGAAAGAAGGAAAAAGGACGAGCAAATACTTCGCAAAACACAAACTATCGTTGCCACCTGGCGTGTATTTTTTGTTGTATCCTTTTGCAGATCCTTATCAGTAATTCAGTGAGGATTTTTCTTAGCTATTGAGGGTACCATTTACCTTTGCACCAGGGTAAATTCATTGATGTCAATGTAGGCACATTAGTGTACAACTGATGCAAGAAAGAGGAGAATCAAGACCTAAAAATTAACTTTTAGCTTTGTTTGATTCTAAATGGTGAATATGAAATAATACCTCTGTGTGAGCTCAAAACTTTGTATCTCTCATCAACGTAAGTTGGTCCAATAAAAGATATCCTCACCCACCTTGTACCTCTGATAAGAAATAAGCACTTTTTAGTTAAGATAATCACCTTGAATATTTGAAATTGTGACAGTTGAGTGGATTTCCTAGCAACCTGATAAAGCTACCAGGTAAAATGCTAAGGATCAAGACTAATCTCTGGCAATTTGGAGAGGTAAAGAGAATAATAGGATTTAACTGCTAGAAACAGTTCTCAGATAATGATAAGGTAAGTAAAATTTGCATATTGCACACAATCTGAATTTCAATATCCCAAATTGTTTGCCTTAAGAAGGTATGAAACTTACTGGAAGATACCATTGGTCCAGATGAGTAAAGGATGCTCTTATGTGTCTGATTTTCTACAATAACCCTCAGCCTCATGCCACACCCCCAAAACATAGTCAAACCTACAATAACAAGGCATCCTTTCAATGTGTAGCCTAAAAGAGCAACTGAATTTTTTTTCCTGTCTTAGCTAAAAGAAATCAAATTACACATCCAGCTACCCTTTACAACATTACATAATATCTCTTTGTATGGTATCTTTCTATAAAGTTAACTGCTGCATACAGACCTATGCTTACGAAAACCAACCATTGCACATGTAACCATGCTTGTATTTTTGAGTGTCCTTGTCCTTCCCCCTATGGTTCTGTGTGTGACAGCCTTTTTTGCATCAGAGACCTTACACTAAGTCTAAGACATTGAATTCTCTTGGTTCTGCCATACCCAGGGTCAGTGATCACATACACACACACTCTCTTTCTGGCATCTGTTAATATTTCAGTAACGGCCAATTAACAGTTCTGAGCCACAATTACAGAAGTCATAAATGAAAGGATACTTTATTGTAACTGTATAGAAAGTGACAAATCACTAAAAAGTACAGAAAAATTAACCTATCTAATAAAGCAGTGCAGAAGTGATGCAAGGCTGGCATTAAACATACTAGTTCCAGAATACTGAAATATTACCTGCATGCAGCAGAAAAACGTCTTCCTTCTCACAGCAAACACTTTCTCTTAATAAGCATCTAGATGTTATAGTATATTAGAAATACCATAAGGAGACAGACAGTAGATAATATAATCCAGAAAAGTTTGTTGCTGTAGCCAAAGTTCCCTTTCTCATAGCCTGCTAAATATAGTTTAGAATCTGGGATCTTGTCATTCAGTTAATTCACATGTAGAAATAGGTGTTCTCTTTCCCAAGTATGTTTTCCTTAATTTAGAAGCAAACTATTTTTTATAATTCTCCCTAATGTCCACTCAACGGATGGTTATCTTCCTAGCACCTCTCCTTTCAAGTACTCACATACTAGAAGATATTCTTTTGTCTATTTTAATGATTGGCAACAACATCTTGGGGAGATGGCTGGACATGTCATATGGGCAAACCTTGATAGGCAGAGCTGTGAAGTCGATACAGTTCCACTATAGAATTATTTAAAAATAAGTATTATAAATACACAAGCTGTATTTCAAGATCAAATTAATACAAATCATACATCCATATTTAATTAATTGCCAAGATATGCCTATTAGCTTCTAGACTGCATACAAAAAGGATGTAATCTTCCATCGTTCTCACTTGGAAAGAACACTGCAGAGGTTGCATGCCCAGTTTATCTACTTAATCTACTTAAAGATAGCTAGGTAGCTATTCCATACTGATGAAATTTGTGTCCATGATCATACACGTGGAGTTTGAGAGAACCTTATTTTAATTTTAAAATCTCACAGTAGTACTGAATATGGGAATTCTAACATTCAAGAAAAGGTATTTAATGGACTTATTTGCATTCTTTTCCAGCAATTTTATTTCACAGCTGGCCTAAATTCTACAAACAGAACAATTAATTTCAAGAACTGGGTGTATTTGTCAGTACACAGATTTCCTTCTACCTTGTAAATTATTGAAATATTTCACTGATTCCAGGTTTAAACAGCAGACAATTCCCCCCTCCATCTGCAAATTTATAGCTGGGATATCTTGATTTACCCTTAAATGATGCTGAGTTGCACAGACTTCTCAGATATTGACTAATATAATAAGTTGTAGAATTGTATACACTGTTCATAGGCTGTGAAGGACTGCCTCTTACATACACTGGAGCTGTACTAATTTTGATGTTCTGTCTGGGGTTTTTTGTGCTTTACATTCACCTATGTGATTTATTTGTGACACTTCTATAGAGGAATAATGGGAAGTCACAAGAACATCAAGAAAGTGCAGAGCAAGTTCATGGTGATATATTTACCAAACAATAATGCAAACCACAATACAGCAAAAAAAGGAGGAGGAGGCCGGTATATGTATAGTTGGTGAATAAAAAGTGTGGAGGGATGTGGAGCTGCTGGGTTTTTTAATTGTCTGATTGGACAAAAATATGTGTCAGGACACTGGTAATGCAGCACTGGCAAGTCAAAATGCAGAAACATTACAGTACGGTTCACTACCAACACACTGCAATTTTATGGGCCACCAAAGTTATTTGAAAACCCTTTATAGAGACATTCTCAGCTTGAAAAATGGTATTTCTCTCCAAAATTGTTGCACATAACATTACTATATATGCAAGAAGTTAGCTCACACACAAAAATTGCTATTTTCCATTTTGTTTACTTTGTGCATCTGTTTAACTGAAGTTGTTATAAATCATGTATCACTATGTTGTCTATGTGCCAAACGGAATTTAAATGCAGAAAACTTAAATTCAAAACATTTTATCTTACTAATTTCCCTGAGGAAGATGGGATGGCTTTTACTGTACGCATGGGCAGATTTTGGAGCTTCCCCTGGGGAAGGCAGCTCCATGGCTGATCCAGGTCCCTTCTCCCCCCAGATTTTGCAGCAGAGGCATCAATGACCTGATCAGGGTTAATGCCTGTAGTAGAGTCACTTTCAATACGTAGTGAACACAAATCTGACAGTTTCTTTTAACCCACTATGGATCACATCCAGTTTTGTATATGTGGCATGGCAAAAAAATATAAGTTATCAAAAATAGTAAAAAAAAAAAGTGTATGGGAATTATAATTAACAAATAAGGGAGGGGTAAAATTAAAGATGGCTCAAATCTAGTGCGTACCTATCAGAATTTTAAAAAGTAAACACTAAACTTCAATAACATTCATAACATTTGAGACTCTGGCCCCCTCAAAATATTAAAAAGCAAAAGGAGCTAAAAATAAAATTACTTAATAGAAGTAGTTGGATGCACACCACAGACATTACACACAGATACAACTATTTGATAAGGGGAGGAAGAATTATATTAAAGGACCAACAACTCCCCAGAACAGAAAAAGCAGATCCTAAAAAAAGTATAATCCTAAATTTGGTTTAAAAAAACAAACAAACAACCTTCACAGTATTTGTAACAGCCTATATAAACCTAATTGGTAACCTGAAATTTTAGAATCATAGAATCTTAGGGTTGGAAGGGACCTCATGAGGTCATCTAGTTCAACCCCCTGCTATCCCTGCTAAAAGCAGGACGACTCTCACTAAATCATCCCACCCAGGGGCAGGGCCGTCCCTTGGGGGGAGCGGGGCCCAGGGCCAATCGGCCTAGGCGGGGCCCCCGTCCCCCGTGCTGTACGGGAGCATGGCTGGCCGACCCGCTCCGCCCCTCCAGGGACCCTGGTTGGCTCCTGGGGACCCAGAGCCACCCCCAGGGACCCTGCTCGCCCCCCAAAAACTGAGAGCTGGCCCCAGCTGGGACCACAAGGCTGCCTGCCAGCCCAGCGTGGACTACGAGGCTGCCCGCCGCGGCCCCGGCCAGGACCACAAGGCCGTCGGCCAGAATCGGCCCCAGCCCCAGCCCCGACCAGAATCACAAGGTTGCCCACCGGCCGGGACCATGAAGCCCAGTGGGGACCGGCCCCAACTGGGACCACGAGGCCGCCCACTGATGGGAGCCGGGCCAGCCCCGGGCCCAGCCGGTGCCTGCAGGAGCGGGGACAGGTGGGTTGGCCCAGCTGGGCTCAGCTCTCCCGCTCCGCCCCTGTGGACCGGCTGCTCCACCCTGGGGGTGGGGCGGGCCGGCCTAGAGGCCGGGCTCTGCCCTCCCACCCTGCCTTGACTTCAGTGGGAAGCCGAAGGCAGCGGGGCGGGGGAGTGAGTGGGCTGCAAGATGCAGGGGGGGGGGGGGGCAGCAGTGCAGAGTGTGGAGCAGCGCAGGGCCCTCAAAACTGCGGGTCTTGGGGCGATTGCCCAGCTTGCGCCCCCCCCAAGGACGGCCCTACCCAGGAGTTTTATCTAACCGGGCCTTAAATGTTACCAAAGATGGAGATTCCACCACCTCCCTAGGTAACCCGTTCCAATGCTTCACCACCCTTCTAGTGAGAAAGTTTTTCCTAATATCCAACCTCAACCTCCCCAGCAGCAACTTGAAACCAATGCTCCTTGTTCTGTCCTCTGCTACTACTGAGAACAGCCTACCTCCCTCCTCTTTGGAGCATCCCTTCAAATAGTTGAAGGTTGCTATCAAATCTCCCCCTCAGTCTTCTCTTCTGCAGACTAAATAAGCCTAGTTTCTTCAGTCACTCCTTGTAAGTAATGTGCCCCAGCCAGGGTCGCCCCGTGGGGGGAACAGGGCCCAGGGCCAATTGGACGAAGCAGGGCCCTGCCCCCATGCTGGAGGGGAGCGTGGCGGGCCGACTGGCCCACTCCGCCCCCAGGGAGCCGACTGCCTGGGAGCTGGACCAGGCCCCGGCCCCAACGGCCGCCTATTGCGGGGGGAGCCGGCTCCAGTCCCAGAGGCCGAGGCCACCTGTGGGGGGAAGGCGAGGAGCCGGCTCCATTCCCAGAGGCCACCTGCAGCAGGGAGCCGGCTGTGGGGGGCAGGCCGGCCCAGAGGCCGGGCCCCACGTGCTCCGCCCCTGGGCCTGCCTGCTCCGTCCTGGGGGCGCCCAGGGGCCGGGCATAAACCTCCCGGCCTGCCCCACGCCGCTGCCTTTGGCTCGCTGCCAAAGGCAGCAGGTTGGCTGTGGGAGGAGGGGCTGCCGCGCGCGTGGGCCCCACACTGCCCCGCTGGGATCGGGACAGTGCGGGGCCCATGTAACTGCAGGGCCCGGGGCGATTGCCCCGTTCGCCCCCTCCAGGGACGGCCCTGGCCCCAGCCCCCTAATTATTTTCGTTGCCCTCCGCTGGACTCTTTCTAATTTGTCCACATCCTTTCTGTAGTGGGGAGCCCAAAACTGGACACAGTATTCCAGATGCGGTCTCACCAGTGTCGAATAGAGGGGAATTATCACATCCCTTAGTCTACTGGCAATACTCCTACTGATGCAGCCCAATATGCCATTGGCCTTTTTGGCAACAAGAGCACACTGTTGACTCATATCCAGCTTCCCGTCCACCATAACCCCAAGTCCTTTTCTACAGTGCTACTACTTAGCCGATCGGTCCCCAGCCTGTAGCAGTACATGGGATTTTTCTGTCCTAAGTGCTGGACTTTGCATTTGTCCTTGTTGAACTTCATGAGATTTCTTTTGGCCCAATGCTCCAATTTGTCTAGGTCTCCCTGAATCCTATCCCTACCCTCCAACATGTCTACCATTCTCCCCAGCTTAGTGTCATCCATGATTTTACTGAGCATGCAATCTATCCTATCATCCAGATCATTAATGAAATTTCCAAATGAAACTAATGAATTAATGAAACTTCAAAAGCTGGGATGGGATATCTGTAAGGATAATTATCACCTAATTTAGACCAATGGGCTGCTATTGTTCTGTATCTATTGGTGTCACAGATAGCTTGCTCTTGCCTCTTGCTATTGCCTCTGCAGCAAGCTGCGGGCAGAGAGAGCAAGCAAAAATGCTTTCGGAGGCCATGCCTAATGCTTTTCCAGCAGAAAGGGAGACAAAGAAAGATTTTTGGGGAGCTATGGGAATTTGGAGGGGGGCTATGCCTCCCCCTGCCTATAATAAAATCTGCCCATGACTGTATGCTCACCCTGGGTGGATGAAGCTCTAGAAGTACTATCTAAAGGTTCAGAAGCAGCATCCTTTTGAGACATGGTTTCTTCGGCCTTGTTCATTCTCAAGGATCACACTTGAAAGAAATCTCTTCCTGTCTGATTTTTTATTTTGCTTTTTAGGCGTTGTAACTATTCCTTTACCTGCTTTTCAAATTTGACAAGTTCCAAAGGGGTAGGCGTGTTAGTCTAGTTCAACACAGAGTCTTGCGGCACTTTTAAAGACTAACACATTTATTTATCACATGAGCTTTCGTGGGAGAGATCCCAGTTTGTCAGACATTTGAAAATGGAAAAAGTATAGGAAAGAGGGATAAATTCAGTAAAGTAAGTGTAATCACAGGATTTATCCCTCCTTCTTATACTTGTTTCCATTTTCAAGAGTCTGACAAAGTGGGATTTCCTGCCACAAAAGCTCATGTGGTAAATAAATGTGTTAGTCTTTAAAAGTGCCACAAGACTCCTTGTTTGTTTTTCAAAGTTGATAATTAAGAAATTTAAAAAAATATCAATTTTCAAAATGTAAAGCAGAAGCTTACCATAAAAAATTTCTTAGGAGCTCCATTCAGCTTTCCAGATATACAGCCATGTAAATATTACATATTTGACAATGTTTGGTGTGGTCAATTTCACTGTTCTCCATTAGTCAATTAGTTAGTTCTTCCTTCCTGAAAAGACCTTTATAAACATCAAGAGGAGAGCAATTTTCAAAGGATTTTTTAAAAATATATTCTAGACATAGTATTTAAAAGAAAGTTTCAGACCTTGGATTTTCTTAATTAGTCAGCTGGCAATCTCTTGATCTAATTTTCCAATACTTAAGCTTGTCACAGAACACAGGATCCTATACAATTGTTGCCTTCAATAGTTAGGCGTGCAGGACAACTTTTGTTCTGTGACCATGATATTGCATGGTCATGGGGAGAGTAATTGCTCTTCCTATATTTTAAAGGATGTTCTTTATTTCTTATCCTACAGTATAAATGAATATAATATCCCCATGTTCTATGTACAAGTCAGATGGAGGAAAATATAAATCATGATACTTTCCCAATCTCTGCCCATTCATTGGAATGAAATAAGAGGCCATGTATAATATTCTGTAGATCTTTATAATATGATTATCCCTCTTCTTGCTGGCTTTCACCACCAGTGAAATAGTTAAGAGTTTTCATGTAATATGTTGTGTTTCAGAGTTAACATCACACTGAGATGTTCACGTCTTTATGGTTGTCCTGTCTGCGGACACCATGTCGGTTTACACTTTGATCACATTTTTATTTCCCTTTTCACCCATAAAATCTAGAGGTTTTTGTTCTGTTTAAACTTTAAGTGAAAGAATAGATTCTGGAGCACAAGATATTTCACATTTCCAGCTCATTTTGACTCCTAGTCCGGTATGTTAAAAAGGGATGCCCCTTCTGACATATTTCCACAATAATCCCTTGGATCAGAAACTAATACCATAGAATCATAGAATAATAGGGTTGGAAGGGACCTCACGAGGTCATCTAGTCCAACCCCCTGCTAAAATGCAGGACCACTCCCCCTAAATCACCCCAGCCAGGGTTTTGTCTAACCAGGCCTTAAAAATCTCCAAAGATGAAGATTCTACCACCTCCCTAGGTAACCCATTCCAATGCTTCACCACCCTCCTAGTGAGAAAGTTTTTCCTAATATCCAACCTTGACCTCCCCAGCTGCAATTTGAAATCATTACTCCTTGTTCTGTCCTCTGTTACCCTCGAGAACAGCCTAGTTCCCTCCTCTTTGGAGCACCCCTTCAAGTAGTTGAAGGTTGCTATCAAATCTCCCCTCAGTCTTCTCTTCTGTAGACTAAATAAGCCTAGTTCCTTCAGTCTCTCCTCGTAAGTCATGTGCCCCAGCCCCCTAATCATTTTTGTTGCCCAGGGTAGGTCTGTTTAAATAAATTCTGCAGGATGAGTGTCATCTTTTTGGAAATAAGCTTCATCCCATATTTCACACATCTCTCCTTGGAATCGGGGTGCCCACCCAAGTTGCGATGACGATGTCATGGCACTACCAGATGACATCAGGACATTTGCGTAACAGCTGCAGCATTTGAGAGAGCAAAGTGGGGACAGCCGCTAAGAATCGTGGAGGATCATTTTCCCCACCAGTCCCCTTCACTTACCCTGAAAACTCTTGTCTAACCCCATTTCTTTGCATCCATTTTGTAACTGACTTGATGGGTTGGGGAAAGAGCCCCTCCCCCCCATTACCACCCCACTCCTCCCCAAACTATGTGGCACAAGAGTCTCGTACAGAGCTCGTGGGATCCCCCACCACAGGAATCTATTCCCCACCCAGTAATTCTTTCCCTCACCTGCTCCCTCCTCCTCCTCCTCCTCCAGGGGCGTCTCTGTCTCCTAGCAACGCTCAAAATGGCTGACCCGCGCGGCGATTTCTGGGAATTGTAGTCCTGGGCACCTCGAGCGCCTCATCCCTCTCCGAAGCTAGAGACTATATTTCCCAATAGGCATCGCGCACCGGAGAGGGGCGATCGTCGAGGAGGAGGCGCAGCGGGGGGTCCCCGTGTGTTGGGGGCTACAGGTGGGGGAAGTGCGAAGGGTGTTGGGAGTTGTAGTTTCGAACTGAGAGAGATTCCCCGGAGCCACTTGCTTGGGGGGCAGAGCAGGACTACAAGTCCCAGGGAGGCGCAGGAGGGAGCGGGCAGGGCGCCGCTTGAGGGCGGGGGGTACGAAAGGGAACCTGCTACTGGAGGCTCTGAAGGTTTCTCACTCAGGTGAGGGCACTTATGGGGCGGTCGGGGCTTAACCCCCTCCGGGGCGGCAGGGTTTGAACCCCACACTACCGGGGGTGCAGAGTCACTCCGATGCCCAAGCGATGCTCTGCTGCCCCCCATCTGCCCCTCGTTGTGGATCTCCGGCCTGCCGGGTGAGGGGCTCAGGCTCCCCCGAATCCTGGCGTGTAGAAAGGGGGCGAGGAGTGCTCAGGCTCCCCACGTTCTCTGGGTTAGGGCTCTGCTTCCTCCTGTCTTGGGGGGGGGATCAATGCCCCCATTGCGGGGTGGATGCGACAAGTCAGGGTGAAGGTCAGGACCATTTGGTATACGAGGGGGCCATCAAGAGGATGGGAATCCAGTGTCTTGTCCTGTAACCCTCTCAATATGCCCACCTTTTGGGGAGGTTGCAGTGTGGTTCTCTCATGGGAGACTCATTTTAAACTAGGATTTGCTTAGCCTTTTCGATCAGAATGAAGGCTTAAAAAGTAAAGTACACTTGCATGTAGGATTAAGATGGGTGCTCCTAAAAAACCCAAAACCTTAAGAACAAACACCTGTTTTAAGACTGGTAACTAGTAAAATTCCTGGAAGGGGAAGCTGCACAAAGATTTCAAAGCTGCAGACAGAAACTAGCTTGTTGTTTTATATATTTAGCAAGCAATGTGAACCACAGAAAAGTAGGGAGGAGGTGTGGAGAATGCATTCCCTGGCAAAGTTACTGTACATTTTGACTTGGGGAGTGGTTGCAGCAACTTGGTATGTTGTAAGGGAAAGCCAAGGAAATAAACATCTTTTCTTCTCAATCCCAATCCTTACATATAAACTATGTCAAATCAGACTTCTACCAAGTTGAATACAAGGAAATACTTGCATATTTTATGCTGATTTGAGAGTACAGACAGATCTCTCTCTAATAACAGAACTTTTGTAACATATCCTAAAAAAAAAATTACTTGTTCATATTGTTGCTGGATTTTAGATTTTGCTTTCAGGAAGTACTTTCTAAAATGTATTTACCCAGTTTAATCTCTTTATTTGCACAAGATGAGGCTTAATAAATATCTAAAAGCATTTCTAAAGCACCTGTAACTATGGTGTGTAACTACACTTTGGTAACAAAACTCGGCCAGCACATTATTTTCCCTCATCAAATTTTGAAGGCAGCAGTAATAGTTGTCATTGTAGACACAACAGAGTCTTGTGGCACTTTTAAAGACTAACAGATTTATTAATCGCATGAGCTTTCATGGGAGAAAATCCCACTTCGTCAGACGCTTTGAAGATAGGAAAGTTACAGAGTGGGAGGAAATTAAATGCAGGGGAGTTGCCAACTTCTGGCTGACTGAACAATGATGGCAGTTTTGGGTCACCCAATGGCTGCTTTAGGCACATTCGAACCATGTTAACTTCCTTTCAGTGAAAACAAGGCTTAAAGTCATTGCAACTTTCCAGTCTTGTAGATGGAGTGAGGGTCTGTTTCAGGATGCCTCGCCTATCTTAGATCACCTCTGTAGGTCCTCCCCACTAAACTAGTACAGTCCTTTATCATTGGTGTTTGGAAAGAAGGGCAGGAAAAACAGGTAAGGAGAGCTAGAAAAACAAGTTTTGGGTTGTTTTTTTGTTTTTTTTTTTGAAGCTCCCCTTTGTAATAAATTGTGATAAACACAACCCAAATAATTGTCTGTCCTCCTACTGTGTAGGTTTCTTGCTGAGTATATTTGCACTATGAATGAGAACCTATCAGTACATGATGTTAAATTCCTCTCTCCTGAATTAAAAAGCATTTATGGAAGATGCAGTACTTCAGTATGAACCTCTGAAAAACTTGGTAAGTGAGAGTTTTTTGGCCTTTTCAGTTGTGTGAATTATGAAACTGAAATCTAATTTATTTTGCCTGTCACTTCAAAACTAAAAATGCATTTGGCAGCAGAATGGAGATAATAAAATTTCAAAATCTTATATGATAACCAGAGACTAAATCCACCTCAAACATATGCACCAAATTTCTATTAGCCACTCCGTTTCTTTGTTTCTTTCTTTGTTTATTATTTGGCTTGGATCTGGAAAAAACAATCTTGCTAGTTTAAATCTTTTGTAATACTGGACACAATGCTGAAAATACACACAAGCTAGTACAACTGATTCCTGTCCTTGTGTTGTTTTTATTAAACTTTGAGTTACAGAAGCAGCCCTGCGTCAAGGAAAGGGATAATTTTCTGGTTGTCTGGCTCCAAGAGCCAAATAAATACCACTGAGTAGAAATGTAAAGCATGTAGCTTGTGTGCATTAGAGCAAGTGAGATCAGAGCTGACAATGACTTAAGGTTTTAGTTTTTATTTTTGGCATTTTATGATAGGAAATATCCATTATTTAATTGTAATGTCTATGGTTTCAAAGTAAAATATGTTCATACATAAGGTATAAATACTTTTGATCTGGGCTCCAGTTTGTGAGATATTTTTTGAAACTGAAAGTAAAAGCCCTGCCAAATGTACTACCGGAAAACTGTTTTTCTAATTTGCTTGTAAGTTATTTCATTATACTTTATATTCTGAACAAGCTATCTCTTCCTGTTGTAATTTCACTTCTGAAACTTTACCTGTTTAATCTGAGGGCTTGTCAGTAATGTCATTCTAAAATCAATAGTATTGTGTTACCGATTGCATAGAGGTAGTGTCTTTTCCTGCTAGTTAAAGTGAAAACTACTAGTTAAATTACTGGCTGTGGTGTTAGTAATAAACCTATTACTATTTGATAGCTAGGAGCCCGTGTAAAATGAGTTGTATGATCTTGATTTATTTAATGGATGGATTTCCACAGCACAAATTGTCATCCTATTCAGTGCCCTATTGGCTGTCTTGTACTTTGAGTAGTTCTTTCTCCATGCTAATATAGGCTGTCTTTGTGCAAGGGACCCACTTGCAACAAAATTTAAAGAACTTTTCATATGTTTTACCTGTTTTATTAAAACCAAAGTTGAGTTTCGAATTTTGGCTGACACCTTGCATAAGCATTACTTTTAATTTAAACAAAATATATGAAATGTCCTATGCTTAATCCAATCAAGTATTCTTAATTTATTTAAAAGTTTCCACCATTCAACATATATTTGCAAAAAGTTAACTGGGTTCAATGTGCATTTGTAGGACACAAAGCTTCCGCTTATTTTTAGCACATAATCTGGTTTTCTGCAATCCCAAATTCAGTATGGCATCACTTCTCTTGGTACGTTTACCATAATATATTGATTCTGGAAACTGAATTTCAAAGATTAAGTGGGCATAACATATTTTTAATGAATTCTTCAGTTTTAAAACTATCACTGGTCTTTGGTATGATTTTTTTCCTATGAGCAAATATTGGTTCAAACAAAATATAAAAGAGGCCTTTATAGTTTGAGAGGGAGAAAGATCAAGGCACCGCAAAGATTCAAGGCAGTTTTATCCAATGTCCTATTTCTGCTTGAACAGCTGCAGGGGAAATATTCTAGTTCATTGCAATCATTATCAGCTGTGAACAAGTATCTGTCCATAAATGTAATTGTCTCATTGTTGATTGGTACTCTCATGAATTTCAGAGATAGAAATATAAGAGTTCTGGATCTTATTTATACCATTAACTTATGTATCTACCAAGAATGAGTACCAGTCATTTTGAAAGCAGCTAATTACTGATGTTTTGTAGTGCAGAAGATATTTTGTTTTTCTCTCCTGAAAGATAAATATATGTAGATGACAGGAAAATATTTGTTCAAACAGTTTTCTCATTTGATTTCTTTCAATATTTAATTTTAGCATACTAACGGAGCAAGTATTGACAGACATTTGTACGCAGAGTCCAAAGTGATGAAAAATTGATCAACACCTAGCTATAACTGCTGAAGATGTTTTCTCAGTGAATGTCTTCTGCAATCAGAGGCAATATTTACTTTTTTGAGGAGTATGAGGTGTAGAAGATGTGACAAATTCTGTCTTTGAGAGTTGGCTGTATTAGTAAGACTCAAAAAATATTACAAATATACTCACTGTCAAAATATGCTTTTTAAAGTTATAGAATTGATTGCTGTGTTGAATTGCTTTGACAAATATCAAAAATAGTATTGGCTCCCCTGTGCCTGTTTATAGCAGCTGAGACTCTGGCTTAAAGTACATGAATAGAAAAGCCAACATATCTTTTTTATGTAGCTCTATAAGCACGCCATGTGCCAAATATGTTTTTGAATAAAATGTTTAGAAATTAGGTCCACTATCACCTGAAAATTGTAGTCAACACACTTCATTAAATCCCCCAAAGAACCCGTATTTGGTTTTGGTAAGGATCTGGACAATAGAACAATTAAAAAAAACAACAACAACTTATGACATTTTTGGATCCTGTTTGTCAATTGCACTGTGAGTTATGAGAAAAAGCTTTTATATTTATTGTTTACCATAAAAGCATGGAATACATAGGGTGTTTTAAACTGGAATATGTTCCACAAGGCAGGTTATTTTGAAACGTTTAGACTTGCTTTGTGGTAAAACTAATGGAACCTGCATTATTCCATTTTCTTACTAGAAGGAAATTTTGTCACTTGAGCACTGAATGCATCTCATCTGTAGTATCAGGGTACTTTCCTTTGCGTTTTTAACCTGGTATGATTGAATTTCTAAGCCCTTATCACACTCCAGAGGATTTACTTTAAGGTCTTCTTAGCCTTATTATTGAAAAGCTTAATACTTGAAACAAAGCTGTATCTACAAAACTCAAAGTAGAATTATTCTTTGCATTTATGTAACCACTTTTACATTTTATAATACCAAACAAGGAATATATGAGAGTTGGTATGTATGTTTTCTTTTTATAAATGTGTAAACTGAGGAACAAATACATTGAGTGACTTGCCCAAAACTATACAAAAAGTAAATGGCAAGGCAGTATTATCATTTGGGATTTGTTGGCACCTCGTTCTGTATTCTAATCTCTAGACAAGCTGTCTTGGTAAGTAATCTCAGAAGAATGTTGATAATTGAAGTTTTGATTAAAACTAGCAAATGAGGTTTCAGATATGCTGTTGAATGAGACACCTTGTTTTCACCTGTGGTTTGAGGAGCTATTTGTGAATTATAAATTTATTTCCATTCTGCCTTAAGGACATCCAATTTTGTAATCCCCAAATCTGAATTTTCCTCAATCCTATAGATGTGCTTTTTCTTCTGGAGTATCTCACCTCATGCTCCCAAGAGACAATTTTATAATTTGAGGTGACTCAGAAATCTCCCTTTGCAATGCAGATGCGTTCAGCATTCACTTTATAAACATAGAAACCAGATAGGGCATAGCTGTTGTTCCTGTGTTTCATTAATTCTCTGGAGAACTATTTTGTTCATGGTGAATACATACACTTTGTCTCCAAATACTGTAATCTGCACCAAGTGATAGCAAGTCTAATTAGATGTTCAGTCTTTTCCTGGAGTCTTCAATTAGTGCCAAGTAGATAATGAACTAGAACTGACTGCTTATCATTTGGCAGTGGTGTCACTTTTGTGTACATTTAAACTTGAGCTGATGAAATTGTGGAAGTTGTAGGATTGACACCACTGGAGGCTTGACATTCTTTTCAGAGTGGTAGCCACGTTAGTCTCTTTCAGCAAAACAAACAAGGAGTCCTGTGGCATTTTTAAAGACTAACACATTTATTTATTGCATAAACTTTCATGGCTATAATCCCACTTCTTCAGACGCATGAAGTGGAAACTGCAATATGTCAGGTATATATACACATGCAGAGAAGGGTGGGTCGCAAAGTTAATTTAAACAGTTCCACAGGGGTAGTCTTTTAGTCTATTTCAGTAAACCAAACAAGTTGCTTTGATTGAAACAGCCTGAAAGTAGGCCCTGTAACAGCAATAGAACCAGGAGAACACTTCAACCTCTCATGACATTCTGTAACAGACATGAAAGTTACAGTACTTCAAAACCAGATTCCAGCATGAAACTGCTGAGCTGCAATTCATATGCAAACTTGACACTATCAGATTAGATGTGAATAAGCATTTGGAATGGCTAACTCATTACAAAAGAAAAACAAGAGTCCTGTGGCACTTTTAAAGACTAACAGATTTATTTATCGCATGAGCTTTCATGGGAGAAAATCCCACTTCGTCAGACGCTTTGAAGATGGAAGCGTCTGAGGAAGTGGGATTTTCTCCCACGAAAACTCATGCAATAAATAAATCTGTTAGTCTTTAAAAGTGCCATAGGACTCTGTTTGTTTTTCTGCAATAGACTAACACAGCTACCCCTTTGGAACTTCATTACAAAAGGTAATAACCCCTCTTTTAACATTCTCATCTAATGCTGTTACAGGGCCCTCTTCCACACTGTTTGAATCAAAACGTTTTATTTGGTTTACTGAAAAAGACTAACAGACTACCCCTGTGGAACAGTTTGAATTGACCTTGTGACCCACCTTTCTCTCTGTATATGTGTGTGTGAGAGAGAAAAAGAGAGCGAGAGACTGCAGTTTCCATTTCATTCATCTGAAGAAGTGGGATTATATCCACGAAAGTTTATGGGATAAATACATTTGTTAGTCTTTAAAAGAGTCGCAAGACTCCTTGTTCGGGGGGGTTGGACATTCTTTGATGCCCATAGTAATGTATCAGTCTTTTCCCACTCTGGTCTGCCAGGTGCCTAAATCATCCCTGCCTGGAGTGACCACTTCTAGGAAGAGGAGAGGCATGTATCCTAATAGGCCATTATAGTCCTCAGTCTCTAGAATAAAAAGAGCTGCAAAGGGGGCTAATAATAGTAGTGGACACTGTGAGGTGTCTTTTCCTACAAAGACCACCAAATTAAAGGATTCAATTTTTGGAGTTACGGGTGAGAAATAATTTCTGGCTACTTTATCTTCTGGCACTCACAGAAAGATTTACGGAAGTTTAGATTTAAGGATATTTTCTCTTAACAGGGTTATCAGAAGACAAATTTCTTTAACTTGGCTTGTGTGTGTTTCTTTAGCCTTTTTTTAATGATCGTCAAGGTTGCATTATGTGGCTCTCAGCCCATCTGGTGCTTTCACCCCACAGTCAGCCGTTTTTAACTTTTTCTTCCTATTAAACCTCAATCGGGTGGTCTTTCATGTTTCCAATTTTCTTTTATACTATGAAAAAAATAAACTTCCAAGGCAGCCAAGCTGCAGGAAAGCAGTTCAGAGAAAATGGGTCTGGCTGCCACTCACTCTATTGCCTGCGGAGTGTTTGGATTACATGGGGATGATGACATAGCAAGTGTTTGAACAGCATAGTCAGATCAAGGGGTTGAGGATACCTTTTTTGGTTAGTGAGACACTTTATTAGTATGGGAAGAAGGGGATTGACTTCCATTGGGGTCCTTTTAGACCTTGCTGGAAAAAATGGGGAAGAGACGGCGTGTATGTAACAATAGTTTGAAAAACTGCATTCTGCTTTATATGAAGAGAGTTTCAAAATAATCTCCTTGAAATTATTGCTGCCAGAAATCCTGACTAGCTGAACTTCTGTTTGAATTTGATAATGTTGCATGTTAACTTGTAAGGTTTATTAAGACTTCAAGTCTTTATGGCATTGCATTTCTGAAGAGCTGTTCCTCTATATCAATACCTTCCAGGTCAGTACTGCAGCCAGAGGAATCTATTGTTGTCATGGGTAGGTTTATCAGTGGTGGTGCCAGGCAGTAACTCTTTGTATTGCAATTCCATTGATTTTTTTAGATCATGGGTGGGGAATAGTCTCTGCATAGCCCTGTTTGGAACAGACTGATAAGGCTCCTTGTTTCCTAGCAACCATATGGTCTGCCATAACCAGAAACCTGCCCTTCTGCAGCTGGAGTGAAAATTCTGAATGTCTCAAATTTGTACCTTTAAACAAGGTAAGTCTTTCCCCTCTGCCACACTGAATCTAAAAGCCTTTCTGTTCAGTTAAAATTAACATTTCAGCATGTTTAAGATGCAGGCAGAACAAGAGAGAGAGATTCTATCTTCTTTGTCTTAATATAATGTTTAATTCTCTCTCTCTTTATTTAGACATTTCTCATTCCTGGGCATGGCAGTGCCATACGTCCTTCTCCTAACTAGACTCATAGCTGAAGTTGCTAGCAAATCCACTGAAAGTTTGGTATGTATTATATGCCATAGTTCTCTGTGAAGCTTCATTCTATTAAGAATGCTAAATTCTGTTAGGAAACAAGTGAGGGTTTTCTCCCTGAAAATGCTGTTTATAGGTTTGGCGATAACAGGAAATGGAGCACACCCAGAACTTGCCAATAAATATTAATATCAGCTTTTCCTTCGTTAAAGCAGCATTTGCTGCCAGTTATCAATATGGTAGACATAGCAAATTATGCCCAACAAAAATGAAGATCTAGCCCCCAAAATTACCTTATTGATTGGATGTGTTGTCTAGACAATTTGGCAAGTAGCGACTGTGAACTTGTTCTGAAGACTGCCTGTCAAAGCTTTGATTCCACTCCTGGCACAAACCCACTGGCTAGAAAACCTGAAGCCGGTCACACTCTGAAAAACAGCTAATCATGATTTTGAAAGCTTGTAGTCTTTCAAACTGTTTGGCAGTGCAATAGCTACAAAGTAGCCCAAAATATGAACACCTAAAATCAGTTTTAAAAGGCTACAGGAAACTGCAGCTCTCTCATTGTATTGTGAATGGGCAGAAATTTATTGCTTGATTAATTGATGATTTCATGTAACAACAAGTACTCTGCTGAGTTGATTTAGACTGACTTTGACCCTTTAGTCATATGCTTGGAAATTAGACTGATGTTGTGTTACTTTCCACCAGGCTCAGTGAATTTTGAGACTTGAGTAGCTTGGTATTTCTGGCAAAAATCATATTTAATATAACTTAGCATCTTCAGAGTGTTAATCAGAACAATATCTATCTAGCATGCAAACTGTTTCATAGCACTTATGGCACAGGACTGTTTTTAGATTTTTGTTCCCATTTTATGATGAGTTCAGTGAGCTTGCCCATAGTTACATAATGGGCCAGTTGCAGAGCTGGGAGAACTACAGATTTCCTGGCTCTCATCTCTATGCTCAGTCCATCTGCACATATTGTTTCAGAACATTTTTTTTTTAGTCCTATGAGGAAGAAGTTTGTGCAGCTTAAATGACACTTTCATTCATTGCAACATGGCTATCCAGAGACAGAATAGCTTTTCAATAAGGGAAGAATTGTACTAGTAGTATATCTCTTGCAAAAATACATCTTTTATTTTTAAAATTTGCACCAGGTGTTTGGCTTGTTTACATGAATATGAAGTGTTCTAATGAGCGCTTTCATTTTATGGTACTGACATCCTAACTGTGAGAGAGTTTGTCCTACTGTTGATGCATATACACGTTAAAAGGAAAAGAGTTTTATTCAGTGTGCTGGTGCACACAAACTTGATTTTTGCCATGATTCTAACACACATATTCAGTATGTTTTTTCAAATGCAGTATAAATGCAAATCTCCCTTTTCTAAAGGTTCTGTATGAAATTAGGAAACCCCAATTCATATGTGAAGTTTAATAAAAAGTCAGTCACTTTGGAGTATGGGGGAGTAATGAAGGCCATCAGATCTGTGCACAGAGGAGACATAGCTTAGCTGCTTCTGCAGCAGTACCTCAGCGCCTTCTCTGCAAGTCTTAAGATCTGTGAGGGGAAAGCAATGAGGATTCAGTTCATCATCCCTCACATTTAGTATCGAGGACCCTTTCTGGTGGGAATCCCCCTTCCAGGAGGATTTCTGGAGCAGCTGTGTGCCAAGGTAATTCCTAGGACCACCAGGAGCCAAAGCTGGTGGGGAAGCAAGGACCCTCACCTGGATGATCCTGGCCTCCTGCTGATTCCCTGCTACTCTAAAATCTGCAGCTTTTTGTGTGGTCCTGTGTCCTGTTCTGTAAGGGGCAAAGAAAATGATTAGGGAAGATCTGTTAAGACAACCTCTCTGAGATCTCCTTTTCTGGGGATTTACTTCAGGAGTGATGCAGCCCATGGAAGTGAAATGTCCACTGTTCTAGAAAAGTTGGCAAGTACTTTTACAAAGTGGTTCTCTGAGATCCCATCCAAAATCAACAATGATATGTAGTTTCTTTCACATCTGTTCGCAAAATCCTAATTTGAGGAATTGCTGTCTGGTCAAATTTATCTCACTGATATAATCCAGCCTGTTCTGTATCCCCTACTGCTGGTGATTAGAAAATAGTGACAATGAAGTGTTTGTTTATACAGTGTCAATTGCCACTGTGGTTTGTTCCTTTTTCATTAGTATGTACTGTGTGAGTTTGAGCTCCGTTTTTAATAAAGCCAAGAGCTGTGGGAAATGTGCTGTAATATTTTCCTTTTTAGGTTTCAGAGCCAGAATGCTGTATAGATGTATTGGATGAAAACAGCACCTGTCCGGTCAGCAACCAATGCAGTCCAGGTAGTGTCTTGTCCAAGAGAAATTCCTAGAGCATTTTTCTGTAGTGAGTGGCAAAATGGAAGCTAATTAATTAGGCAAAGAAAGAAAAGTTACTGTATACATGCATCTTGAGTAATGTTCTTCATATGAACACCTGTAATTCCCATTAATGCTCATGGAAAGTGCATGCAAGGATAGTAACCTGGCTTTGCGGAACTGTTCTTTTCCTGTATTCACATAGCATAATATAGTAAGATGCAAAGTGTACTATAAATTAATATTTAAAAATGCATGTGATGGGGATGTACAGCTAAGGGTGGAGAAAGAAAGACTTAAGGCTTTTCTAATATGATGCAAATGTACTATTCCTTCTTACCAGGAAATGATGCAGGTTCCCTTTTGGGCCACTTAAAGAAGACTTTCAGAGAAATATTAGTTGATTTCCACTTCCTTTGTTATTCTCCAACAATGTCAGGAGAAAAGATGATCTAATGTTTGTAAAAATGAAGTATTTTTTATAGTGTAGTGGAAAGCTTTAAAAATAACCAGACTCATCTAGACTCAAAATCAGTAAGAGAACGTATAGACATAAATATTACTGATTGTCTGTAAAACTAAATAATTGAAAATCACTTTTTCCTTTTTTTATGACTAAAACCATGGATGAGTCCTGTCTTTTTTATATTTGATATTAAAATGCATTTTAAGATTATTTTTCTAAGCTAAATGTTTTGTTGCTCAGTTACTTAAACATTACATGATTAGTACATTCATTTCTGTTCTTGAATGATCTGAGATGTAGCACAAACTGTTATCCATAAGTTTTACAGATTCACATCTTCTTACATAATGTTATAAAATGTTAATCTACTGAAATATTTGGTGTCAGATAAAGTACTTTGTTGCTTTCTTCTTATTTACTGCAGAAAGCCTTTGCCCTTACAGTGAGTGTGTTTGTGTTTAGATTAAATGTCAGATATAATTTATTACTAAGGGCATCAAATGTGCAGCTTCCCTGAGGAAATTGTAACAGCAGAGCTGTTTTCAAATCAGAGCTTTACTAATAGTGTGCTTTATGGAATAATTGATCCCAGTTTGGCCTAAGGCTTTGGAGGACTGGATTTTAGCCAATATTGTGAGTTTTTGCTTTAAAATCTAGATCGGGGTCAGCAACCTTCCTCTCCCCTTCCCCCCTCCCCCTCCCACCAGCCCTGCCCTCGCCCCATCAGCAGGTGCCAGGGGCGGGGCCAGTAGAGGACCCCTGCTGGCCCCGCCCCTGCACAAGACTCCTGTCCCCTGCTTGTGCCTTTAAATGTAACTTGTGCCTTCAAATGTAAATTGAGGGACAAAAGACATCACTCAAGACAAAAAGTTAATCAGTTTTCAGCCCTGTCTGGTGGGATAGCTGATATAAAAGACCCCACTATCTGTCAGGGAGTTGTTTAAACTGGCTGGAGCTCTTGTAAACTGATACAAACTATACAAACCCAAAGAAGTTTGGATAATAGAAAAATACTGTATGGGCCACCTTCAGATTTTTCCTTACTCACCCTCGAGTGACTGACAAGATTGAGCCCAATATATCCTGAGGCAAGAGCTCATTTACTGATTCCTAGCATCTTTATGCCCTTCTCTCTATCTTAGCTCGTAATATACACAGACGTGATATTAAATCTTGCTTTAGTAGGATGGGGACCATGAGAGCTCAGAAACAATGTAAGAATGTTTCTTCTTTTTGAGTAGTTTTTAAGGCACAGTAAGGAGGGATTTGCTACAATTTTCCTGGTCTTCATCATTTAAAAAAACCGAAACAATGAATGGAGTTGTATTAAAATAAGCTCCTAGGATTTGCTTGCTTGTAACTGATTTCTCCTTAATGTTCCTTTTTCTAGGATGTACCTTGTTTTCCTGTTGCAACAGGCATATTAGAAATTAAAGATCTTTATTTGGTGTAGTATGATAGTAAGCGAGAGACATTTGTTCCTGTGCAGGTTGTTACAGACAGTGGAATGAAGATGGGAGTAGCAGCTGCATTAAATGCAAGAATGAAACCACTCCTGTTGTATCAATTTACAATCTGACCGATTGTAGGAATAGTGAGTCATCTGCAATCCCCTTGTCCTGATTTTTTTTTTTAATTTCACTGAGGTCTTTGTATACACTTTCATTATCCGTCATATGCACAACTCTGAAACAAATACAAAAATGGTTTTAAATAAACTTGCCTCAAACAAATAATTAACATTGAATTTCTTGAATGATTTAATATCTATTGTCAGAAACAGGCATTTGCCATGGGCACATAGTAAGGGCTTCTTCAGACCTCAAATAGCTCTTTTACTCAGGAAGTTGGACTGTAGTAGCTAATATGTAAGCGGCCCCATTTCTCATTTTTGTTCTCTCACCAGTCCACTTCATTTACATAATATATCATTTAGAAGAGCTTCGTGAGACTTCATAAGGGTTTTAGGCTCCACAGTAATGAATGGTTCCCTCTTTTGCCAGAAGAGGGTGATCAAGTGCCTCTTCTTTAACTCTCCTGGGAAGTGTCAAAGGTACTGTTCTGAAGTACTATTATCTCATGAGAGAAACAGTGCATCAGATATGATGTCTTATGTCACTCAGACCCTTTACTAAATCTGCACTGAATTTGATGCTTCATAAAAATGCATTTTTCTCCATATAGCTGGCACCAGAGGAATGAATTTTCAAATGAATATCAGTACTGTAACCCCCTTTCTACAGAATATAGGTAAGTTAATGGAAATGTCTTATAGTGGGGGGCAGCCACTCTAAAGCTTTTTCTTTTCTCCCCTGCACCCCCTTGCCAACATGGCATTTGATATTATCTTGGTGAGATGTTTTCTCCCGTATTATTAAGTGTAACAGCCATGTTAGAATGTTTAATTATTCCAGACAGTAGGACTTTTTATTATTGGCTTTTTACAAAATAAATAAATAAACTTTGAGAAAACTGCATTTCTTCTATAGAATGGTGTTTGGTCATCCTGCCAGAGTGATTGTGAAGCTATTTGCTCAGAGAGACAGACAGACAGACAGTTATGCCAGTTTTGTACCAGTTGATTTTTAAGTCTCATGCTGAAAGTGTTGTGGGAAGGGGAGGTTGGTATGTCAAATGGCATACTTGCCAATTCTAATTAGATCTGATGCCTAACATCCTTGACTGGCTCTTCTAGGGCTTGAAACTTTTTGGTTCTGGAGCTGGTTGTAAACTGTAACAGTCACTTCAGTTTGACTCCTTACATGTATTGTTTCACTTGTACTGCAAGCAAATATAAATTGAAAATAATTAGATTGCCATTACTAGAGGTATGATTCCAAACAAGGTGACTCACTGTAGTGCTATAGAAAAATCAATTAATGTGAATGTTCATGCAATGGAAGGGTAAATGGTATGGTCATCAACAAGATTCTTGTACATTTGTGTGTTGTTCAAGCTCCTTCCAGACAGATCTGCCAATGCACGTAAATCTCGACCCGCAGCACTTTTTGCTATTCTAACGCTGTACGTCTCTGGCAGAGCCCACCACAGATGCCTGATTGGGTTAACTATTGATATGCACAGAAGGCTGTGGGAGGTCTAGGATGTGAGTAAGATGAAAAAGCTATTGATAGGAGTCTCATGATTCCTGCTTTCTCAGTCAAGTTCTAGTTTATTATTAGTATAAAACAAGTGCTGCTTGTTTCCTTTTGTTCTACATCTGATGTAATAGAGGCAAATCATCTTTGCAGCTGGCCCTGTGAAATTTGTATCCAAATGATAAAGAAGAGCTATCCTACCCAAGAAAATTGAGAACAAATATAAAGCTCCTTAAAACAAACAAACAAAAAGCAATTGCAGGTTCTAGGGTAGGGGGTCAAACTCATGTACTATGATGAGCCACGTTTGACTTAAATATGCTTCAAGTGGGCCATACATACCACAAATTGAAATACTCCAGCACTCTCGTGGCATTGCGGAGTGCTGTGTGTGCAAAACTGTGCTCTGCGATCCCTCTCTCTCTGTTAGGGAGAGAGTGTGGTCTCATGGGCTACGTCTACACTTGTTCAAGTAAGTCGACTTTGCTAAATTGACTTAAAGTCGACTTTAAGTCGACTTAGCATGTCCACACTGGATGCCTAAGTAGACTTGTAGGGGCTAGGTGGATCTGGGAGTGGTGCATGGTGCTAAGGGGGGCACCCAAGAGGTGCCCCTCACCCCTTTAAAAGTGCCAGTGAGCTCAGGATTTTCCCCATTGTACCAAAGTACATGGGGGCTGAGCAGGACAGGAACAGGGGCAGGGTATAGGAGTGGGGTGGGCAAGGCTGTGTCCTGCCCTGTGGGTGGGCACACCAGGCCCTGGCTGTGCCAGGCACCCTGACAGGGAGGTCATTGGGGGAGCTCTGGGGACCCTTAAAGTCGACTCAGGGCTACTCTGCATCTACACTGGCTTAAGTCGACTTAATTTACTAGTGTAGACGCACCCATAGAGTGCAATCTCGCATACCCAGTGGATGTCATGAGGCCTGATGCCCTCGCGGCATTGCAGAGCACTGGATATGTGAGACACCCCCCCCCCCCTGTTAGGGGAGAGAGTGTGGTCTCGTGGTGAGCAGTCCAGGGTCAGATGGAAGAGGTTTGCGGGCCGCATTTGACCTGTGGGCCGCATGTTTGACACCCCAGTTCTATAGAGCATCTTTGGGAATTTAAAGCAAACTATTGTGTTTTACTACAAAGCTCTCTAGGCCTAGTGTTTAAAATCTCATTAAATATCTTGTCACCTTGACTGAGCCTGAAACAAACAAAAAGTAAAATAAAGCCAGAACTTTTACTGAAGTAAAATCTGTTCTTTCCATTTACAATAAATAGCAAATATTGGTGTATCTGCTGTTTCTCTGTCCTGAACAAAAGAATTTCAGCATTCCTCTTCTTTGTGAGATAAATCTGTGCCACCTCATGTGATCATGACCTTAAACAAAATAAGTGAAACATATGTTTTGAGAAAACTGTTTACTAGTTTCTAACTCTAATTTAGAATCATAGAATAATAGGGTTGGAAGGGACCTCACAAGGTCATCTAGTCCAACCCCCTGCTAAAAGCAGGACCATTCCCACTAAATCACCCCAGCCAGGGTTTTGTCTAACCGAGCCTTAAAAATCTCCAAAGATGGAGATTCTACCACCTCCCTAGATAGCCCATTCCAATGCTTCACCACCCTCCTAGTGAGAAAGTTTTTCCTAATATCCAACCTTGACCTCCCCAGCTGTGATTTCAAACCATTGCTCCTTGTTCTGTCCTCTGTTACCCTCGAGAACAGCCTAGCTCCCTCCTCTTTGGAGCAACCCTTCAAGTAGTTGAAGGTTGCTATCAAATCTCCCCTCAGTCTTCTCTTCTGTAGACTAAATAAGCCTAGTTCCTTCAGTCTCTCCTCATAAGTCATGTGCCCCAGCCCCCTAATCATTTTTGTTGCCCTCCGCTGGACTCTCTAATTTGTCCACATCCTTTCTGTAGTGGGGAGCCCAAAACTGGACACAGTATTCCAGATGCGGCCTGACCAGTGTCGAATAGAGGGGAATTACCACATCCCTTGATCTGCTGGCAATGCTCCTACTGATGCAGCCTAATATGCCATTGGCCTTTTTGGCAACAAGGGCACACTGGTGGCTCATATTGATCTTCCCATCCACCGTAACCCCCAGGTCCTTTTCTACAGCGCTGCTACTTAACCGATCGGTCCCCAGCCTGTAGCAGTGCATGGGATTTTTCCGTCCTAAGTGCAGGACTTTGCACTTGTCTTTGTTGAACCTCATGAGGTTTCTTTCGGCCCAGTGTTCCAATTTGTCCAAGTCTCCCTGGATCCTGTCCCTGCCCTCCAGAGTATCTACCATTCCCCCCAACTTGGTGTCATCCGCAAACTTACTAAGCACGCAGTCTATTCCATCATCAAGATCATTAATGAAGATGTTGAATAGAACCGGCCCCAGGACCGACCCCTGGGGCACTCCACTCGTTACCGGTTGCCAACCAGACATCAAGCCATTGATTCCTACCCGCTGAGCCCATTGATCTAACCAGTTTTCTATCCACCTTATGGTCCGCTCGTCCAACCCATACTTCCTTAACTTGCCGACGAGAATGCTGTGGGAAACCGTATCAAAAGCCTTGCTAAAGTCAAGGTATACCACGTCAACGGCTCTTCCCACATCCACAAATCCAGTCATCTCATCATAGAAGGAAATCAGGTTGGTCAGGCACGATTTGCCCTTGGTGAATCCATGTTGACTGTTCCTGATCACTCTATTTTCCTCCGAGTGTTTCAGGATGGATTCCTTGAGGACCTGCTCCATGATTTTCCCAGGGATTGAGGTGAGGCTGACCGGTCTGTAGTTCCCCGGATCCTCCTTTTTCCCTTTCTTAAAGATAGGTACTATATTTGCCTTTTTCCAATCCTCCGGGACCACCCCCGTTCGCCACGAGTTCTCAAAGATAATGGCCAGCGGCTCTGCAATCACTTCCCCCAACTCCCTCAGCACTCTTGGATGCAATTCATCCGGCCCCATGGACTTGTGCACATCCAATTTCATTAAGTGTTCCATAACCTGACTTTCCATCACCGAGGGCCGCTCTCCATTCCGCGTTACCCCGTGTAGTAGCCTGGGAGCTGGCCCTCCCCGTGAAGACTGAAGTAAGAAAAGCATTGAGTACTTCAGCCTTTTCTGCATCATCCTCCACGAGGATGCCTGCCCCATTCAGTAAGGGACCTACACCACCTCTGATCCTTTTCTTGTTGCTGATATACTTATAGAACCCCTTTCTGTTATCCTTCACATCTCTTGCTAGCTGCAACTCCAATTGTCCTTTGGCCTTTCTGATTTTATCCCTGCAGTCCCGAGCAATATCTTTATATGCCTCCCTTGTCATCTGTCCAAGCTTCCACTTCTTGTAAGCTTCCCTTTTATGTTTCAGCTCCCCGCAGAGTTCCCTGCTAAGCCACGCTGGTTGCCGTCCACATTTGCTGTTCTTTCTGCACATCGGAATGTTATCTTCTTGTGCCTTTAACAGGGTTTCTTTAAAATACAGCCAGCTGTCTTGGACACCTTTCCCCTTCAGATCAGCCTCCCATGGGACCCTGCCCATCAGCTCCCTAAGGGAGCCAAAATCTGCTTTTCTGAAGTCCAGGGTGTGTGTTCTGCTTCTTTCCTTCCTTCCATTGATCAGGATCCTGAACTCTACCGTCTCATGGTCGCTGCTGCCCAGGTTGCCATTTGCTTCTACTTCCCCGATCAATTCTTCTCTGTTTGTGAGCAATAGGTCTAGAGGTGCAAGGCCCCTAGTTGGTTCCTCCAGCATTTGTACTAGGAAGTTGTCCTCAATATTCTCCAAAAACTTCCTGGATTGCCTGTGCACTGCTGTATTATCTTCCCAGCAGACATCAGGATAATTGAAATCCCCCATAAGAACCAGGGCCTGCGACGATCTGGAAACTTCTGTTAGTTGTCCATAGAACGCCTCATCCACCTCCTCTTTCTGGTCTGGCGGTCTGTAGCAGACACCCACCACAACATCCCCCTTGTTGCATTCTCCCCTAAACTTAACCCACA
>ML686140.1:1868821-1890693 GCA_007922175.1 Pelusios castaneus | reverse complement strand
ATCGCATGAGCTTTCGTCTCCCACGAAAGCTCATGCGATAAATAAATCTGTTAGTCTTTAAAAGTGCCACAGGACTCTGTTGTTTTTCTACAATAGACTAACACGGCTACCCCTTTGGAATTTAAATAGGAAAATGTTATTTTCCTCTTCACATAACACAAGAGCTAGGAGTCATCCAATGAAATAATAGGCAGTAGGTTTAAAACAAATAAAAGGAAGTACATCTTCATACAACACATAGTCAACCTGTGGAACTTGTTGCCAGGGAATGACTTTGAAGGCCAAAACAATAACTAGATTTAAAAAACAATTAAATAAGGTCATGGAGGATAACTCCATCCATGGCTGTTCGCCAAAATGGTCAGGGATGCAACTTCATGCTGTGGGTGTCCCTAGGCCTCTAACTGCCAGATGCAGGGGCAGGAAGATAGTGGCCGGATCACTTGATGATTGCCCTGTTCTTTTCATTCCCTTTAAAGCACCTGGCATTGGCTACTATTGGAAGACATTCTTATGCACTGAGTAAACACCTCCTCTGTACTCTACTGTGGTGGTTTTTTGTAGAAATACAGAACATATTTATTTTCAGTTTAGGTTTTGCACAGGTGCCTCTTGTGCAGCATCAGTGGCTAATACCAGTTGAATTAGTTTATAGTTTTAAAGAGTCCAACAATCCAGCCATTCACATTATATGGTACTACTTGGTCTGTAACTGGGATAAAAGCCAATGCTATCTGAACAGGTTAGCATTTTTATAGAATTTGACAATAATACTTTTCATCCAGTGCTCTCAGAACATTTTGCAAATATTAAGCCCCACAACACTGCTGTACTATACCAGTTTTACAGATAGAGAAACTAATGTATAGAAAGACGGGGGATTTACCCAAGATGGGACAGCAGCAGCAGAATTAGGAGTAGAATCATAGATTCCTGGTTATTCCTCTGCTCTCACCACTATACCTGCCTCTCTGTTGCACACAGGATTACAGAAACAGAGGACTGACACCTTTTATGACAGGAATTCTTTAATTTTATAGTGAGATTCCCCTCACACACACACACACACACACACACACACACACACACACACATTTCTCTTCAGTTTCTATTTTTGTAGAATGACATTGGAAAGAAATGTAAATCTGAAATGCAACTCTGTAGCTATAATCCAATGAGCTGAATTCATCCCTCTGGATACTCAAGAAAGCCAGTAGAATTGTACCAGATGTAAATTTTGCCCCATATGTAATTTTTATGGAATCAACAGGGTTTTTCCACAGTCTTTTCAGTTGCAGAATATGTATAAAACAACTCTGTGTACATTGTTGCACCCTAATATTTGCAGGCCAGTGACTTTGCCCTCATATCTACACTGATGACACCATCACAGGGCCTAATCATGCCACCTACTCCATCAAGGGTTCGTTCACCTGCTCATCCACCAATGTGATTTATGCCATCATGTGCCGGAAATGCCCCTCTGCCTTATATATTGGACAGACAGGACAGTCTCTGCGCCAAAGAATCAATGGACACAAATCTGACATCAGAAATTGCAACACTGCAAAACCTGTAGGGGAACACTTCAATCTCCCTGCTCACTCCCTTGACGACTTGTTAATAACTGTGTTGAAACAGATGAATAACAAATCACAGCTTCAAAGAGAGTCTGCAGAACTCGAATTTATATGCAAATTTGACTCAGTTGTCTTGGGGTTAAACAGGGACTATGGATTTTTCTCGCATTACATCAAGTGATTTGACCTCCCCCTCCTCTATGTGCTGTTCCCCAGTGTTTTGAATCCTAACACCTATTTTGATTTGCTGTTACAGCCTGACCTGATGCTATGTCATACACTCTCCTGCATTTAATTTCCTCCCACTCTGTAACTTTCCTATCTTCAAAGCGTCTGACGAAGTGGGATTTTCTCCCACGAAAGCTCATGCGATAAATAAATCTGTTAGTCTTTAAAAGTGCCACAGGACTCTGTTGTCTTTCTACAATAGACTAACATGGCTAGCCCTTTGGAATATGTACATATAGTATATTTAACTTTTTCACAGTAAGTTTTGAAATAATATAGAAATTGAAATGTATCTGTTTTTCTACTTGTCCAGACCCCTTCCCTGTCCACCTCACATGCAGTGGCTGCCATTTAGGAGTTTCTACCATTTTAACAAGTAGGTCCATCCCCTCATCTCCATTTAGCTTTTAGCAGCCAATTCAAAGCAAGACAGTCTCAACAGAAATCCGTAAATAAGACCAATAAACAAGCAAGGAGCAACATGAGATCAAAGTGACACACATAACCTCAATAAATTAATTGCATAGCACAGTTCCAGTGAATTTGGTGCCCCTTAATGTAAAGTGCACAATAATAATAGAGACCTAGAGTCTAAGTTATTTTGTGCTTAAAGGAACCGTTAGTAGTATGAAAACTGACAAATTGAATCCTGCTCTTATAAGTTTCTTTCAAGAAGTTTAAGTAGCATACATCTCCCTTTGTGGGTCTATAAGTGGGTCAAGATCATGCTGTGACATCTTTAAATCTGGCAGGTTACCACATGTGAGCTGTTTAGCAATATTTAAACTAGAATTTCCATTTTTTTTGTTCTGCCAGTTCCCTTTTGTCCTAACATGTCACAATGTTGAAACTAAGGTCTCTGTGTAAGGAAGAAATGTTAAGAGCCCACTAGAGGGAATCTCTTAGGGTTTCTACTAGGTTGAATTTCATTTTGCCTCACTTTTGCTTTGTTGCCAATAAATATTAGTATCTTCTGGTTTCTTCTGTTTTATCCTTCTCTCTCCACACCATTTACTACCTCCATGCACTGACAGTTAGCTTACTGCTTTCTAATTTCTAAGTGTAGACGCACCCTAAGAATAAGTGTTTCATGAGAAACTTGGGGACCCTGTGTCCTTAATGCTCAAAAGCATCTTCTGGGCAATGTGCTCCGATTTCAAATGCTCTTAAATTGATGTCTCCCTCTAATGTTGGTTGGAATATTGGCCTATATAATTTGGGTTATTCCAAGGAATTTCTACAGTACGTATGCATCTGATGAAGTGGGATTATAGCCATGAAAGTGTATGCAATAAATAAATGTGTTAGTCTTTAAAGGTGCCACAGGACTCCTTGTTTGTTTTACAGTACATGTGCAATTGAAACAAACAGTTCCAACCTTGTTGAAAAATAACAGCTTGTCTCATTCTCCCTTAGCATCAGTTCTACAGCCCAGTGAAACAGTAAGTAAAATCTTTCTTTCTAAGGGGCATAAACCTCTTTCAAACAGCGTTAATTATTTCTAGAGATATTGTCATGTCAAACATTTGTTCCAAATCTAAATTTTTGTAGAAATGAGACTTTTAAATGGTTCTGCTTTGAATTATTATAATAATTCAGGGACATTTCTTTTTATCTTAAGTTTTGTAAAACAGATATTCTCCTCAGGTTTTTATAACCCAAACTTTGCAGCACTGTATTGGCATATGAGAATTTGGAGCAGAATTGACTTAAAAAAAAAAAAAAATAAAGCGAGTCTCACAAGTTTGTTGTCCATCCTGATAAAAATGCAAAAGTAAACACAGCAATAGTAATGAGAAAATAGATGTTTAGCATTTATATTAGATTTTATTCTTCTAAGGAGTTGTTAGCACAAGTGAAGACATTTTGCTTAGTAAAAATAATTGTATCCTTAGTGTCCGCATCTAGTTTCAGTAATATTAAAAATGCAAATATCTTATATTTGGCTTAGTCCTTACTCTCTCCTTTCTGCAGGCAATAATGATACCACCACCTACTTCTTCAGGTAAGGATCTGTTCCAGATTTGAGGGATCTTTAAACTTTACTATGAATATTTTTATCTTCAACAACTTGCTCTGGTAGGTTTTTTTGTTGTTGTTTCTCCTTGTCGGCATGTAGTTAAGAAACATACAACTACCTAGAAATATCCCCAAAAATCTGAGTCTCATTTTGGGAGAGCCATGAATACCCAGTAAGTCAAAAAACAAATATAAACTCCAGAAATCAAACCACAAAGTCTATTCAGAGAACAGGTGTGACAATGTCTGTAATACAGTACTAACATTTGTTAAGCTGATGTCATTTGAGTAATTAACATGGACAACTATATTACCTAGTAAAAGTACTGCTTCCTTAATGAGAAGTTCCAGGGGGGCAGCGATGTTAGCCTATTCCAGCGTAACTAAAACAAAGAAGGAGTTCTGTGGCACTTTTAAAGATTAACAAATTTATTTATTGTATTAGTTTTTGTGGGTAAAATCCCACTTCGTCAGACACATGTGAAAGTGGGATTTTACCCATGAAAGCTCATGCAACAAATTTGTTAGTCTTTAAAAGTGCTACAGAACTCCTACTTTCTTTTGGTTTTGCTTCCTTAATGGTTATCTTTGGCAGCTTTGAAATAGATGAATGAGTGTTCAGTTTTTCATAGGTATTTTAAAAAAATGAATTATTCAAGCTGAGACATGTTTTCAGGGCTGGAACATCTTGAGGATTCCTGGGTGACTCATTTTCAGGCACACTGAATTGAAGAATGTCATACCTTTTGAAACAAATAACACTTAGGTGGTATTTGGAAAATGAAAATTGTGGGGGTGGGGTTGGCAAGGTGGTTTTAATAAGCAGAAAAACTTCAGGCAGCAGTGACCCATTCCTCAGAGAGATACTCATCCAATCAGTCTTCTTTCGTTCATTCTCTTTGAACTCACATCCTTGCAAGTAATGCTCAATGTATAATTAAATAATCCATTCGAGGGATATGTTTGTTTGTTTATTCTTAACAAACCTCCACCGAGAATTACAGGAAAAAAGCGGTTACAAAGGCCACCAAAAAAAGCAGTAATATTCTAACAAATAATCTCAAAGATGTAGCAATCAGTGATGTTGCTGTCCAAACAAGAAGGTTTAATGAAATAGAGCCATATGGGCTACTTCTCCATTCAAAACATAGTGGGAGGGTGAATTCAATCACTCTTTTTGTCAAATGAAAAGTAAGCACTCTTTCAAGTTTCAACTATTTCTGAAAACAATGCAAAGTTAAAAAAAATTTGACAGTTGCTACACAACTGTATTTGTTCATTTTATATGTGGGTATCAAAGAAACATGAACTGACTAGTAAGGTAAATCTAGTAAAGTTATTTAATCAGGACTCTACTGAGAACTAACTTAATGCTGTATATGCTTAATCTGTGTAGTCTGAAGACATTCATAAAGCTCATATTGATTTCAAAGGAAGATCGATCAAGCCTTCCATGAACTAGATAAAATGTTGAGGTTTGGGTAGGTTTCAAACGAGCCTTTTTTTAAAAAAAAAAGCCTAACTGTTTACTTTCATTGTATGGGTGTGTGGGGTCTTTTTTTTTTTTTTTTTTTTTTTTTTAAATCTAAGATGCAAGAAATAAGATTTAAATCTTTGTTCAGACAGTCTTAATTTTAGGCCTTCCTCCAGACAGCATGCTGACTCTTAGTCTGAATTTGCTCTGGGCTTCAGAGAGATTTCTGGTAGAGCCAGGAACTTCTGAATTCTAATCCTGGCTCTGACACCGAGACCTGGAGTGGCCTTTGGCAAGTGTCTTAATCTCTCTCTCAGTTTCTATAGCCATAAAACATGAATAATATGTGGCTTGTCCTTCTAAGGCTGAAAATGAAAATAATAATGGAAAATACTAGTATTCAATAAGCACCCAATTCAATAAGTAATTGAAGTGCTTCCTTCAGAAGAGGTGTATGGGTGGGCTGTCTTAATATTCAGTCAAAGTCAAATTTTCCTCTGTATATTCTAAAACAGCGATAGCCACATTGGGCTCATTGGCTGACATGCTTAAGTATGAATTAATCATTAAGGTGTGACTAGCTAGCTGGTGCTCACTGTGTGTCTGCATCCACCCTTTCAGTTAGAAAGCCACGCTACGTCAGAAGAGAGCGGTCGTTAGTGATGTCTGCATCTGCTGCTATGATCCCTTCTGCAGAAACCAGAGTCAGCAATGTTTAGCCTTCAATCCTTACCCAAGAATTTCACCAATATGCAGAGTGTTGGAGAAACTTGCTGCATGCACTGAAGTGCCAGGGAAACGTCAGGAACAGCTGACCTAAAAGGAAGCCGGGCCACTGTGGCAAATGGGTTTGTGCCAAATGTGGATAGAGACGTTGAACTAATGCAAACATGCTGACTATAGGATATATCCAGTTCTGTGAACTGCTCTGATGGGCTTGAACAGCACTTTTCCAGCTCTGTGGTTTCATTTTTCTCCTAACAGAAGCTATGTTAAGTCTGCAAAGACCCTGCCTTTTTTTTTTTTTGGAACACTTTCAGCTTTGCCAAGATCCTTTTCCCTGCATTGTGATTAGCTCTCTGGTTGGGGAGCTGAAGGCCCCACGACAGCAGGCCAGCACAGAAGTTTGAAATTCATCCAGGAGATGGGCTTGTTTAAAGGATCTGTTTGCAAAGGTTAACTCTAAGTGCCATGGCTTTAATCCTGCAGAAAAGTACAAGTGTACTTTTCATGCAGTATCTCGATGCAAAAACTGATGCTTTCGGAAGCATCTTCTCAGTCACAGAGGGCCTTGGTTTTTAACTGCATGTTTAGACCCACTGTGTCCAGATACTGTCACCCTAAGTGCTGCTGAAGGCTGTGAACACCATGGGGCTGATCCAAAGCCCATGAAGTTGATGGGATATTTTCCAGTGAATTTCATGGGCTTTTAGATCAGGCCTTCCATGGGGATCCCTTTGCTGTGGCATTGCAGTTGATAACGCTGCTATTTCTGCCCCATTTGAGACACCCACCCTTCCCTCATTCCAGCTTTTCATGAGGGTGGCTGGTGCAGTCTAAAGGAAGGCACACTTTCTAAACTAGCAATCCTGCATCATCTTGATGAAGCTTTACACACACTGATTTCAGTTGGGGTTGTCATGTGAATTCTCACCAGCACAAGTAAGGATTTCACAATCTAGCCCTCCATTAGTACACTATGTGGCCTACAAATCAGCACCTGAGCCTGTGAATTCTCCCCCATACACCCTGCCTTGGTGGAAGCCTCACTCCCACAATGGGGTCGCTAGAGGACATGACTCATGGTGGGCTTTTCTCACTAGCTGGTGGAGACCATCATAATCTCAAGAGCACAACAATTGAGTCTTATCTTTTAAAAATGTGAAAATAGCTGTCTTTGGCCAATGAGGCACCCCCAGAGAGAGAGTAGACTTCATGATTCAAATGCCCCTCTCTGCCCACGGGCAGAGACTTGTTCAAAGCTCTATGTAGTAAGGTTTGGGGTGGGGGCAGGGAGGAGCTGCTAGGGTTTTTTAAATGATTAAATATCTATTTTTATGCACTTTTTAATGTAGTGTAAATTATTTTCATTTCCTTCTTGAGAATGGAACCTCTCATTTTTCAGCTTCCTCCGGTGCAGTTGAAGACAGTGAGGTTAAAAAAGCAGCCATGAAGGAGCAGGGCCTGTTAGCCATAACATTGAATCACTATGAAAAGCGTTGACTCCCTAGCTATGATTCAATCAAACCTACTTTTAATTGCTATTTTTTTTTCTCCGTTCTAAAATTTATCAGCCTCGGTGTATGTCAGGCTGCTTAGGAAATGGGAAGTTTCTATTCTTAAGTACTGTATGCGTGTACTTTGTCAGTTCCCAAACCAGGAAGTGGCAGTTTGCCAGCATTATTTTTGTGTCTGTTCTCTCTGTATCAATAGGATTTACCTCCGATACAATTTACATTTTGAGGTGGTTAGGAAGGCGTTCAGGCTGTGAACTGACCAAGTATCAGAAACAACATAACCATATAGGAAAAAGAAGTAACTATGCAATGATACAGTACAGAGATATTACATCCTTGATGGGAGGGAATTGCTGCTTATGAATCTGTCACACTGAAACTGCATCCCTGCATGGCTTAGTTGCTCATCAATTCTTTCCATACATAAATCATAGATGGGTCATTGCACAGTGTGGGGACTGTAAATAGCTCATGTCACTGCTACATGTTTGTATCTGTGTCTGATGAACCCTGTCTGATCCTTAAGTGCATCATTGTAAAAGATTAGTGCCAAGTTCAGATGCTCTGTTCCTCCCGCTCTCAAGACAGAGTTCAGGTTTCTCAGTGCTAATGGTAACTTTTTCTGTCAGACTTTTCAAACACAGCCAACTTTGTTCCCTTGAGTTTTGTAATTTGGGAGCTGCTCAGATCACATCAATGCTGTCTGACCCAACTGGATCATTGGACAGAACCTACTTAGTTTTTTTGCACTGTCATGTTAAATGCATAATACGGCATTGTCGTTTTCTCCCCCCCATAACTAGCTTTATGACTTAATGACTGAGTCTTGAGCTATAAATGGTTAATTCAAGGACAAAGAATTGGTATTTAATGTATTTCGGGTATTTTTAAATTGTGCCAAAATAAACACCTTTCAGCTTTTTTAACCATTATTAAGGTCATGTTTGTACCTATATTTCCTTTCTAAGTATAGCAAGAAAAGGGCAAACTTAGCACAAGGAACAGATCACTGATCCCCCTCACTTGGCGTGTTTTCTCTTCCAGAGCTCAGGTTTCAGGAGACAGTAAAAATGTCCATAATTCTCCTGTCCAATTATGCAATATGGCAGCAGAGCAATAAGGGAGGAGTGGAGCAGAATTCCTTGCTGCTGGCAGAGAATCTATTTGCTTCATGAAGCACTTCAACTTTTTTCCTTTAACTTCTTTACCATTATAAATGTTTGTTTACAAGAATTTAAAGTGAGGAGTACATCACCCTCTATGCCTGAATTCAAGGGTGATGGGCCAGAGTCTCCACTGTACTAATAATTCCACTGAAGCCAGTATTGTTACCTAAAAATTTGGAGTGAAGTAAATAGTGGCTTAAATTTCACATCACCAAATTGACATAAGGTTGTATGGCTCTTGTAGCAAAGAGACTGAAGAGAGTAGCAAGAAAAAAGTCTAACACAGTGAAGCTGTAAGGTAAAGTAGACCCTTCCACACTTGAAAGCGGTATAGTGTATCATGTGTGAACCATTAATACTTGTAAATTTGAGCAATAATTCTGTTTACAGCTCTCTATCCCTTCATAGGGAAGAGTTCCTTTGTGAAAGGAGTTTGATGCCATATCTATGACGTTCTTTATTGTAAGCAGGAGGCTGGGTCTTATGTTCAAGTTTACTTAGCAAAATCTTCAGGGCGATAGTGAGAGCTGAGCTAAATGGAAGTCCGATGCTCAATCAGACAGCTGAACTCCATATCGTTAAATAAATATAAAGGTATTTGCTCTTCCAGAAAGCTTGCTTAAGTAAGAATTGAGTAATAATCTTACAGATGGGAAATGTGCTATTTTCAGCAAAACATGTCTAGGAGCAAGAACAAGCCCAAAGCTTTGGTACCTACTTTGTAGGCACTGGGAAAACTCCAGCAAAGTGTTATCAAATCAAGGATGACAGTGCAATGTATGAGAAGATACAGGCATTGAAAATGATCTCATGGGAAAGGAAACTTGAAAGATGTTTTGTCAGCTAACTGGACTCTGAGCCGAAACACATGCCAAAACATAACCTTCTTTTTGAAGATGAAGTGCTTATTGGCCGAGCTACTAGTCACTTGATTGAATTCAATAGATGGACCAGGACGTGAGGCAAGCAGAGTAGGAGCTGAGTAAATGTACAACAGCAGAGAAGAATTTGAGGCAGCATATAGTGTAAACCAGAGAGAAGCTGTCTCTCTTCTAAGATATTCCTGCCACCAGCTGAAGGGGAGTACACACTGAATTGAGGATATGCTGGATCATCACTGTTTGGACAGTAAGTATAAAACATTGGATTACTAAATCTGGCACCCAATTATTTATTATTTGCAAAATGCTAGTACAGGCTTCCTGCCCCTGTGGGCTGAGTAACTGCTGCAGAATTGGCATTGCCCTTGGCTAGCCAATTATGGCAGCAGTTCTTCAGTATAGGGCTAGTGTCTATAAATTTATATGAGCAACTACCTCTATGATTAGGACTCCTCCCTCTCACAGCCCTGCTGTGGTTATGAGATCGTCTTCAAAGCTTTTCTTGCACTCATTCCTCCCCGGGAAAGTTTCTCAGAGATTATCTCTGGCAAGTATGCAGAGGGGGCTAATGGAATTCTACAACTCCCTTATGATAAAAGCTCAGAGACTGGAGGAACTCGTCCTGAAAAAGAAATCAGTGGTGTGGGAGGAGGGGAAGAAAATGGGGAGAGGCGAGGATTGTAGGCAAATGACTTGGCTAACACCACCTGAAGGCAACCTGAAGGCATCCACCTTGCACATTCATTCTTCTGCACTAGTCCATGGAATGGGGTTTTAGATACATGGCCAGAGGAGAGGGTTGGAGAAACACCAAGCCAGTGCAGCATGGCCCAAGCCCTGGGTGCCATGTGCAGGAAGGTTCAGCCGTTTGTGTGGCTCGGAGAGAGTGCCATCCAATGCAAAGCCTCAGGCAAGCACATCTTTTGCACTACACAATAACATAGTGTCCATTGGCTTCAGAAGGTATTGTACCTGCTCAAATCAGAGGACGATCTAGTCCTGCCTTAGCACTGCCCTGAGTAGAGGTGGGGTTTCAGGAACATGCCAAAAGACTCAATTTTGTGTTTGACTTTTGCTGGCTTTCTCGTTGCCACAAAACACTGTGAGATCTACCAGCGTGGAGCCAAACTACTTTGCATCTTTGTCATTTATTTTTAATACTCCCTAGGAAGGAAGAAATGAAACGGTGCAAGCGTTCTCATTTTACAATCCATGCCTTGCCATACTTTTTTTATTGCTAACTGATTGGCTGCAACAGCATTCAGTTAAATCCCAGTCTCTCAAAGAGCCTGAATTACAGAAATGCAATTACGTAGCTTTCCCTAAAGCTTGTAAAGAAAACTCTTTTTAAACAATAGTTTTTGATACAATATCATGCAGTTCCCTCAGGTATTTACTGCAAAGGATTAGGAGGACTTCACTGTCAGGCTGGCTGTATTTTTTGGTGATAAACTACTGTGGGAGGGTTTAGGTTGTAGCCTTGTCAGTTTCATTATATAATGAGCAATGTTTATAAATAGATCATTGGCTCTGTTGCTACCTCTCTTCCCTATGCCATCACATCCATCAAATTAAAATGTTCCCCCTCTGTTTTCACAACCGTAATCCCTGTGGGAGTGTGATACTTTTGAAGGGAACAGCACTTCCTAAAGGGCACTAGCTGGTCCAGAACACTGCCGTACAATTTGTCAGCTCTTCAAACTGCTATGACCTCATAGCTCTGGATCCTGGTGATGTCATTGACTATCAGATTTTTATTTCAATCACTCCCTTTTCTTCCCCTCTAAAATACACCAGTACTGCACTGTCCTTTCAGGGCCATGACCCTGTTTCTAAAGTTAATGGTGCTTTCCAACACAACCAATCACTCCCTGCCCATTGTGTACGCTGTGTTTCTTGGGTACCAGTGCACAACATGCATCAGACATAGCTGAGCTAGAACAGGAGATGTTGAAGAAAAGATGGCAAGTACAACCAGTATATGAGCTACAGCATTCTGGGTGGAGAAAATCAAAAGACTGTGGGTATGAAACACAAAGAGTTAAGAGATTTGGGACCATCACCTCTATAGATGATGTGGAGGATAGACAAAATGTGGTGGAATATATGTATATAATTTGTATATGCTCCATATTAATAGGCATTTCCTGCCTTACAATGTGAAATATTAATCCCCTATTGGGGGATTGTCGATTCCAACACATATTTTCCTAAGATTTTGAGAGCCAGTTAAATGATACACTCAAACTATTTTAATCCATGCCTTAAAATGACACACAAGTGTCTTTAGTAGCAGCTATATCAACACCACCAAAGTTTGGGGATAAGCGTACATGGAAAGGAATTCTTGTTTTACAGCTGTTTTACGTATTATATGAGCTACCAACATGTAAAATATTAGGAAATGAAATTTAATTTGTCAAGCTGAGGTCACTAGTTGGCTCAAGGCATCTGTAATGAGATGTGCTATAATGGGAAACAGTCTTGCTTCGGAGCTGTTGCTGATTCAAATCCAGCCCAGATCATTAATGACCACAAATTGTTGCTGTGTGATGACTGCGTGGTTTGTGTGGGAGGAGTTTGATGGTGTGAGTCAATTTGCTAATGAGTAATGGTGGCCATGTCACAAGTCACTATCAGACCTGATACTAGCTCACAAGGTTAGCAGTCCTGACAGAGGGGTCCAAGAATGAATGAGCACACAGAGAGAACTTTCCTCCCATCGCTAAAGGTCAGACATCAGAAATCAGTTCAGAGTAAATCAGGTCAGGACCTGACTTTCTTCTCTCTTACATTGGTGTAAATCAGGAATAAAACAATGGAAACACTGGTGTAACAATGGAAAAGGAGGTTCTGGCCTATGGGCTATGTCAATTCCATGACCACTAGAGTTACAAACAAATCCATAATCAGTTGTTATACCAACTTGTGCCTTTCCATTTGTATATTTTGGGGGACAGGAAGTCTACTTGTTCAGCGCCTGTAAGCCTTGTACAGCTCAATGCTTTATAAATAATGTGCCCCAAACCAGTATGGCAGCTATCTCATGGTTGGTTTGTGTAAAGTAAGCCAGCGCCCATTTGAAGAAAGTGCATCCTGAAGTCTGAAACATAACTCATAGTCAGGTGAACAGCACACAAGAAGGCACAGGTGTGGATTGCCAAGAGCATCACTGCCTAATTAGCTAATGGATCTAAACACGTAGTAACCTACGTAATGGGTGTACTCACCACAAGCTAACTGTGATCCAAAGACTTTAAATATTAGTTTTGTGACAAATTATTTTTGCATCCATACTGTAACCTCAGAGCTGATTTGATATTTAATAATGCTGTATCAAATGAGAATCATACAAGGGGCTCATGATTTAATGACTTGGCACAATAGCAGATATGGTTTGATTATTTGTCTTCTCTTGGAATTCCCATCCTTGCTTTGCTGATCTGCATGGTGCTGAAAATGATTTTAAAAAGGGATGGGGAAGAGCAAATGAAAGTTAATAATGACCACAGAGTAATATAGGTTCTGAAACTTTTACAAACTTTGATAAGATCAACCTAGCATTTTAAATAATGAGTTCTCACTAGCCAAATGGTCTTCTGGCATTAGGCTCAATGAAGTATGTTGTGTGTTTTCTGTAGTTCCATTACCAATATTTGGAGGAAGAGAGAGAAAATGTTGTGGGGGAAGGGAAAAGTTGGTGCTGAGCAAAAGAAAAGGGCAGAAGAGAGAGGAAAGCTAAAGGACAAAAAGTAAAGTGATCATTCCTTTGTCTACTTTTTCCTCCCTCCAGCCATCCCTCATCTCTTCTTTCATCTTTTTATTTTTGTGGCCAAAAGATGGAAAAATCCAGCGCACACTTCCTTCCCACATGTCCTTTCAATGCAAGACGTGTTGGCTAACACCTGGTTTCTAATAAATAATTGATAATCACTGTATGATTAATTTTATCTGAATCCAAGGAACCTTGGGAGGGATTCAACGGCAGATCATGTGTCATGAGGCTGACACAGTGTTCCTTATCTGAAGTGGGAGTGGGTGGAAGGACTGCATGTGAAAGAACTGAATGTGGACTGTGGGTGAAAGAACTGGAAGGAAAGCAAGAATAAAACAATCTGCGAAAACTATACCAAAGATTTAAGCTAGGGCCGGGTCCTCTACACAACTCGAATTCCATCTTTGTCCCCAGTGTTTATTAAAATTCTGTCCCTGTCCCGCACCCACAACTAGTATTTGAAGAATACACTGCAGGTAAACGTATCATTAGACCTCTAATGCATCTCTCTCTACTAAACACTACCTCAGCCTAAATCCTGCCTTGTTGATCTGGTGTCCAGAAAAGTTTCCTAGCTGTGATGCTTCTGACAAACAACAGAGCTAGCCCATAAAGGACTCTAAGTAACCCATCCGGGAAGGTTGCTCCATTCATTTTATTGCCTGTTATTCCACTATCATCTGTAACATTCAGTATCAGTTGCTTCCTTTGGCCTGTCTTGAAGGAAGACCAAGTGCTTGCCAATCGTATTTATTTCTTATGGGGCAGGCGGAAGGGCGAGGGCAAGAGCTGGTTTTGACACACTCCCCTATCTCCTTTCCCCTTCCTTTTCTGATACAGCTGGTAGTTTCATAACTAGCTTATCTGACTGAATGGTCATAATAAAATGTTATGTGAAATAAGTTCAAAGTTTCTACTGTGTCATCCTTTACCGGCACCCAGCAAATGAAATAGTATAAAGAATTGATTGATGTCAGAAATGCAAATAAACTTCCGTTGCTCTGGGTGGATTGCTTCTTGTAACCGGTTTATATTTTGCAGTAAACAGCTTTTATTACGTGAACAGACGTCACCAGCATCCCTCCTCCCCATTTTACAGACCTAAAGTGTGGGTTCATTCTGTAACACACGCTAGAGAAGAAACGTAGCCAATATGCACCAGACAGGTATGTATCAATGCATGGGCAGAAGGTCTGTTTCAGTGTTTATGGAAATCTATTGTAAGCAATATTTGTGCTCTCCAGCCCATGCTGCATGCTCCTGATGACTTCTAAATAAATTACTGCATTTGGTTCTTCTACATGTGAATGCACTGGCTGTATTTACATTTGATTTTGGCTTAGGCACAAATTAAGTTGCCTGTTCAGGAACCCACTTAAAAACTTTCCTGAGTGGGGGCCTATAACACTTTGGTCCAGATCCTCAGCTGGTGTAAATCAGCCTAAGGCCATTGACTTCATGGAGAAAGATGTGTGAAGCTACATATTTGCTGGTCCATCTGTCCTGCTCTCAAAATCACTGGTGCGGCAGACAGGCATCTCAGTAAAGCGAATCTCCTCCTCCTTCTCCCCACACAGAATCACACCCTGGCTGCTGCCTTCAGAGATGGACAGGATTTGCCTTGGTCTCCATGGTGGAGTAGAGTATACAATTACTTGTACAAGAAATCCCCCAAGAGACTGAATTACTGCCGTGGCTTTCTGACAAGTTCAATTTGAAGTGCGGTTAAAGCCATGATGCAATTCTCTATTTATTCTCTCCCTGTGACTCCAGATCAAATTAGCCTAGTTTATAAGTCAGAAGCTGAGATTTCAACTTGCTTATTGCCCTGAACTCTGGCTAGATCTGACCACCCAGCTGTGGTTTATTTAGGGCACTCAAGTCATGAAGATTCTGCAGTAGCAATTTAGCTGACAATTTGAACTGAGCAACCCAGAGTTGCTGTCCCATTGTGATATCGGCCCTGCTGAGCCTGCAGCCCAGGCAACCGCTTGGTTTCGTCAGCCAAAATAAATGACGCAAACATCCTGGGGCAGATTTGTTGAGCAAGAAGCTGCCGTTTATCTCTAGGCCCTTGTTGGTGATTTGTAGTTAACACAGAGCTTTCCAAAATAAAATTTAAAAAAGCCATCTGCCATGGAGTGACTGAGGTTCAAGATGGGAGAGAAGACCCCATCGCTGTAGGATTGTTCCCTACATAAACTTCTCTGCTGCTGTGTCCAGAGTTTCAGAGACACAGCTGAATGGCTACAGTTAAGTATCAGTGAACACCATGTGTATCCGATGGCACTATATACGCTGAGCGAAAGAACCAGCCAGAGTAAGAGAGGTACAGGGTTTGATTACTGCTGCAGCGTGCTTCTGTTGTTGCTCAAGCCACGAAAACAAACAGCTTCCTTGGTATAATGAGGGTGTGACACACTGGATAGCTAAGAGATTAATCTTTATATCCTGCCCCCAGTCATATGACCCATCACATGGCAGTGGTCATTGGCCAGTGTTACACTGTGTTTTATTCTCTCTCCCATACTGCTCAATATAGTTTGGAATTTCATCCACATTCTGGTACCTTTTCAGTGTGGTATTGTTTGTAGGTGAAGCTTCCTGGTCTTTTGATGGCACGAGTCTATCTGTCCCTTCTGGATTCCTGAGCAGTGCTTTCCAAAAACTCACAGAGCAGCCTAGATTTTATACTGAGTTTGTGCATACTTAGTTAGGGCTTGAGGAATTTACTAGTGTAGAGTCCTGTGCTGTGTAGAAATGATTATACAGTCTACGGCTGGGATTTTCAAACAAGCCAAGGGAGTTAGAAACCCAAGTTCTTTGATTTACAGAGCTTCCAGGAAATTGGCAGAAAGCAAGTCTTCAGGCCTAAATCACTGCTTGGGGCTCAAGGTTTGATTGGTTCTTTCTAGTCATGGCTGGACTCCACATCACATAAGCACAATGCTCAAAGAGTGGATTGAGGACGAGTGACATCTCAGCTCTGGTGAGGCCCATGAGTGACTAGCAAGGGTTATTACGGACCGAGGGAGTGGGACGGGCAGATCTGTGAACAGAAAATGGACAAAGGACTAATTTAGCTCTCTTCTGCAAATGGATGCTAGGCAAAGACCCATGTTCCCCCAACCATGAAGAAGTTCATGAGGGGCCCCAGTGTTGCAAAAGCACAGAAAGAACTATGGAAATTTTTGTTAAAAAACAGGGTAGAGAACAGTGGAAAAGACACTTTACATCTTAATTCTCAATACTTCACTCTTCTAGGGTGCATCTACACTAGTAAATTAAGTCAATTTAAGCAGGCTTAAGTCGACTTCATTTACTCTGCGTCAACACTAGCATTTCCTTAAGTCGACTTAAGCTGCTGCTTAAGTCGACTTAAGGAAATTTAAAATTGACTTTATACAACCTGCTATAAAGTGGACTTTAATGCTTAAGTTGTCTTCTTAAGTCGACTGAAGCAGTGTGGACACCCTAAGTCAACTTAGTCGACTTAGGGCAAGGGGGGAAGGGAGCCCCTGATCCCTCCTAGCCAGGACCCGAGCGGTCCTGGTCGAAGAGACCATGGGGGTTCCTTCTTCCCAGGACCCTCAGGGGTCCCGGCAAGAAGGGAGCCACCGCTTCCTTCTTGCTGGGACCCACGGGGTCCAGCTAGAAGGGAGTGCGGGCTCCTTTCGGCTGGAACCCCAGAGGTCCGGGCCAGAAGAGAGCCCTGCAGCTCACTTCTAGCTGGGACCGTGCTCCAGCTCCCGGGAAGCTTCCGGAGGCTTCCCAGGAGCTGGAGGGCAGCCATGCTGGCAATTGCCGGCGCTCCAGCTCCTGGGAAGGCAATTGCTGGCACAGTGGCGCCCAGCTGGCGGGGAGACCCGAAGGCTTCCTGGGAGCTGGAGCGTGGTCCCGGCCAGAAGGGAGCCATAGGGCTCCTTTCTGTCCCGGACCTCTGGGGTCCCAGCAGAAAGGAGCCCGTGCTCCCTTCTAGCCGGACCCCCGCAGGACTGGCTCTCCCTGGACCTAACTAGTTAACTTAGAGAGTCTAGTATAGACTCTCTAAGTCGAGTTAGTAAGGCCCACTTTAAGTCGACTTAGGAGTCCTGTGTGGACTCTCTAACTCAACTTAATAAGGTCGACTTAAAGTCGACTTATTAAAATCGACTTAAGTCGACCTAAATCCCTAAGTGTAGACATAGCCCTAGAGCCCTGCTCACCTTTAGATCGCCAAGTGCTTCATGAAGCCAGACAGCATCATTAGCAAGTCTGGGTACAGTCATTCAGGGGATGTAATGATCAATCTGAAATATGGTCCATCTACCACCATGTACCCCTAGTAGCTCAGAAACAAAAGCAACCAAATGCTGCACTGCATAATGCCCACCTCTACAGGCAGCAGTCTGGCAAAAGAGCCCATGAGCCAAATCTGCAACTGATGCTCTATCTAGTCATTTGCACACCAGGTGCACATGACTGTTTGCAGATAGCTAGCAATGCTTCTGATAAGAAGCCCTGATGTAGAACCCTGGTGTGCTGAATGCAGCATAGACTTGTCTAAAAAAATCCATGAAGCCACAGTACTCCGTGTCTCTGGCATTCTGTAGCCTCTCACATAGCAAATCCCACATTGTGGGTTTCTGAACATTGCCTCTGAAACAGTATTCTTTCAACACTGTAAGCAGGGTGCTGATGTGAACTTAACACCTACACCCACGGGGGTGCTGTCCAAAGTGCCTCCCCTGCCCTATATCTACACCAAGGGACGTTCACTGGTTCTAGTGTGAATCCATATTACCCCTTTTGGATGGGAAATGTCTGATGAAACCCATGCAGCCAGAGTGCCTGAGCCAAAGCCCACTGAAGTCAAGGCTATGTCAGCTTTAGTGGGTTTTGGATCAGCCCCCTAAGAGAGATGAGCTTTGCACAATAGCCCTGGAAGTGACCCTGCGATATTGAGGACTTCTTGGTAGACTGGCCTCCTTCTGAAGGTACATTAAAAAAAAAGATGAGAAAATGCTGCATATTAATGAGTCACTTTTCTCTTAGGTGCTTTTCTCTTATAATAAGCGTGTGTGCATCTGTGTGCGGGAATCTATCCATTCTCCCCGCATCCTTTCCACTCACAGGGAATTGTACTGTTCAGCTGTGTGTCATCATAGAACTTTCTCCTTCTGGTCCAACAGCCCAAACCACAGGTGAAACTGTCCTGCATAACATGGCCTCTCTCACTTGTTGCGGTGCAGTGTGAGGAACACTGTAAAGGTCTAGGTGGGGGGTGGATTTGTTGCACTACATGACATGTTGGCTGGATGTGCCTGCCATGTGTGTTTCACAACCTGAGCTAAAGTCTATTGAAGCCAAGGGATGCACTTCCATTGTCTTCAGAAGACTGTGGATCCCACCCTAAGCTTGTCTGAGTACACACAGTGTATCAAAAGTGCTAATTGCTGCCAATTGCAAGAAAAATGTCTCTTTTATGTTCCATCTTTCTGGAAAAAGACTGAGGCAGTGACTGGGGTTGGTGGTAAATAAAAGGATATCCTGAGGGTACGAAATACAATTTCTTGCAATTGTATGTTCAGTCTGCGTTGGTAGGAGGTCAAGGAGCAAGTGTCAGAGTCTGCTTGGAGCCAGTCACAAGATGCTTCCTCCAAACGATTCAGCATTGCTTCCTACAAGGGCATTTTGGATGAATTATTTCTTGGCTTTCTCTGTAGCCAGTTGACTTGATGTGTGAGTGCCTGAATTCAAGTGTGATGGGCACAAAGGCTCCGGGCTCATTTCTAATCCCAGGCAGGCCCAGGCTGCTAGTTTGAACCCTCATCCAAACCCTGCTTACCCGATGCCCACACTGACGCTGGAAGGGTTTCCATTCTGTCTCCAGTATTCATCTATTTCCCTAGAGATGTAGCCTTGGGAAGATGGTCTCATTCTAGTGAGAAATCTTAGCTCCAGGTCCAGTGTATACAGGGTTTACAGTCTGGTCAGACAGCTCTCAGCACCCCTGCTCTAAAACTTGTTCCAGCATCCCTGTGAGGAACAGTTTTGCTTCAAGTGTCTAGTGCTACTCCTGTGACTGTAAGTTTGACCCATTAAAACTGATCCCAAATCTCTGTGCTTAGATAAATATATTCAGCCTTAGCGCTGGCATGGACTGGAGAGCAGACAAAGGAACTGAGCGGTAAGTACTTTCCCTTGTAAATAAACAATGGTATAGTTTAGATAAGCCATTTTCCTCCACATTGCATTGAAACACACGGGGAGGTAGTCTAGTCTGGTGGCAATCTATCCTAACCTCCCCATTTACATTGATCTGTCATTTAGACAGTGGATGGGCGATCCTTCCCAATTAGAGGCAGGTGAGGTGTTTAATTAAAGTCAAAGATAAAAAATGCTTCTTAATTACAAATTCCTCAGCTGTCTAGTGTGAGTGTCCTGGATTTTGCCTCCTGCCAAGCAGACTCATGGCAGACTGTATGCTACTTTGGCACTCCTCTAACAGCCCCAGCTCTATTTCTGGGCCTCCTGTGCCTGGAGAATTCAGTAGCAGCACTACACGGCTGCTTCCACCTATCTTGGACCTAGACCTCTGTGTGCTATAGAAATCGATAGCCAGCGTCGCTCAGTGTTGCGACTCCTCCATCGTTCTGGCTGGCTCGGAATGGGTCAATGGTGCCGTTTAGCTCTAGGTTGCCAGTTCACACCTGACTTTGCCCCATCAATGAACTGAGAGGCTTCTCTGCCCACTACTGTGCTGTGTGGATCAGGGCAGTTTCCATTTACCACATCTCAAAAGCCAGACCTGCAACTGAGGCACCGGCCAGTGCAGCTGCCATCCAAGCCTGGGTAAACTATAGAGACTGAACCGCCCCAGGGCAGGATTTTAAGCACATTGGCAAGACAGGCACAGCTCATGCTGTCCCTATTCTGTCGATTTCATGCTCCCTGGCCTGCCAATCATTCTGGCATCTGTCAGCAGCACTAAGCGAACATCCCTAGTTAATTATTGTTCATCAATTGCCGAGGAGACTTGCACATATTTTAACTAAGCGACTGTGTGACAGATTAAGGCATGCGTTGCACCATGCTCAGTATTCCACCACCTCCTACAGCATGGGAAAATTAGCTTTGTGTTGCCTCTTTCTTTTTTAAATACACAAAAATCAAACAAGGAAATTCAATTTAACACCTCCTGCCTCCCAGTGTTGGAACAGCACTGCAACTCAGCCTGATACAAGACAGGAAATTCAAAGTCTAGCCTTACAAAGGCGCCATTGGGACTTTTTAGGAAACTGAGAGAGAGAGAGAGAGAGAGAGAGAGAGAGCGAGAGAGAGAGAGTGTACATTGAGGGGTTTTCATTTTGATATTTCCTGAAAGATAAGCTAAAAATCTGCTATCGTTTTAACTGGCTCATTTATTAACCAGCTAATCAGCTCACAGGTGAGGTTTCAGGATGGGGCAACAGCGATGCGGAACTGCAAAGAAAATGACACTAGGATTTCAACCTTACTGGAGAAAGATCGTGAGCGAGGTGACAGCACCCTCCTCGCCATGTGAGCAACTCATGGACCTGACAGAGGCTGAACTGTCTGTTGGTGGGAGCATCCTGAATGTATCCCTGAGGTTTAGGGTTAGGTGCCATTAGTGGGTACTGGGAGACTCAGCCCTGAGCTAGAGGAGTGTGGTGTGCAAAGTGCACCACCACAGCAAGGAAAAAGCAAATTTACAGTCTCCTGTGCACAGACTAAAGGCAGGATAGTCTAGTTGCTAAGGTGCTGCTGTGGGAGATCAGTGTTCAATTCCCTGGTCAGCTACAGGCTTTCAGTATGATCTTAGATAAGCCACTTACTTAGTCTCCCTGTGCCCCTTTCTGTATGATGGGGGCTAACAGTCCAGCCCTGTTTCACAGGGGGTGTTGTGAGTAAACATACATCAAAAAGATTGAACCGCTCAGCTGCTATGGGGCTGTGTGAGCACAACAGATAGCAGGAAGGCCCACAGAACTGCCCAGGGACATTAGGAGCACTCTTTTTCCATCGGGGGAGAGGGGGTGGACTCCAAGTCACTTTCTAGGCCAGTGGTTCCCAATCTTTCTTCTGCCATGGCACACCTTCAATTATGTTGCAGCACACCACCTTTATAAACTCACGAATATTCAAATTAACACATGAATATTCCTGCGCCATGGCACCCAGGTTGGGAAATGCTGCTATGTGTGGCGGTAGGGGTAGCAAGGCAGGGGTGGCAAGAGAGGGGAAGTCAGGACTGGAGTGGCTTTGTGGGGGGGACTCTGGGGAGCAGAAGGGCAGGACAGGGGTGCATGGCATGGCACCCCCTTCCCCCAAGCAGCTCTGCCGCCTGCACCGCAGCACCCCCGCCGCCTCCCTCTTCCCCCTTTTCCCTAGCAGCTCTGCCACCCGTAGTGCCCACGTCCCCCGATACCCTCTTACCCTCCACCTCCTGCAGCTCTCCCTGACACCCCCATCTGGCAGCAGCTCTACCTCCTGCAGCACCCCCTTCTCC
>ML686140.1:1775725-1868811 GCA_007922175.1 Pelusios castaneus | reverse complement strand
AGCACCCCCTTCTCCCTGACACCCCCATCTGCCAGCAGCTCTACCTCTGGCAGCACCCCTTCCTCCCTTCCAGCGGCTCCCTGCCACCCATGGTGGAACCTCACCCCCCACAGTGCCCCCCACACCAAGGAAGACTCATGCAGGCAGTCAGGCCTGGTGACTGAATCCAGGGCTTGTCCTCTTCTCTAGCAGGCGAACAAGGACACTGGTGGCATTTTTAAAGCCTAACAAATTTTTATTTGTCACATGAGCTTGGATGGGGAGAGGGATCCCACTTTGGCAAATTCTTGAAAATGGAGAACTTACAGGACTGCTGCAAGTGAGAAAGCTCATGTGCTAAATACATTTGTTAGTCTTTAAGGGTATGTCTACACTTCTAAAATTAAGTTAAGACGACTTAACAGAGTGGCTACACTTAAGTTCCCATTTTTAAGTCAACTTAACAGTAGACAGCGCCATCCACGCTGGCTTTAAGTCAACTTAATAAGGTCGCCTTAGCGCTATTCCCTGTCCACACTGGCTGTGTCTCGACTTAAGACGTTGGCTTAGGTCGTCCTAAAGAGTGAGAGTTATTAAGTTGACTTAGGGAAGCGCTTAAGTCAACTTAATAAAAGCCCAGTGTGGATGCGACTTTTTGTAGGTCGACCTAAACGGCCTTAACTGGACCTAAGTTGAAAGTGTATACATCTCCGAAAAGTGTCACAGGCCTCCTTGTTTGTTTTGCTGAACTAGACTCACATGGCTACCCTCTGTGGAACAGCAGCTCTCACCTCCTGCAAAAGGATGCTGGGTGAGGCATCTGGCCTGTGCCATGGATTTAAGAAGAATTGCTAGGGCTTAAAGAAAAAGACAGGCAGGAATTGAAATGCAGAGTCTGCTTCTAAACCCTGTAGAGGCAGCTTTGTAGTGCTTAAACTGTAATTAATCTCCACGGCAGGGAACGATGGGGCCTTCCTCCCCGCACCACTTTTTTGCGCCATTAATTCTATAATTCCCCTCGCCCTTGGGATGGGGTGGCCACATCATTTATTAGCCCCGCCAACACTACTCCAGCCCATTGCTTTGGCTGGTCCAGGGGTGACTGTATCTATTTCAGTGGCAATAAGGTAGCTAAGCAGCCCATTTTAGTGTGGGACCAGCCCCCTGGTGCAGCCCCCCTTTTGCTCTCCAGAGCAGTTTCCTGGGGGCTCCTGCTGCAAAAAAGCGAAGCCATGGGTCAGGCCCATAATACTACTACTTCTATGCGAAGCACAAGATACACCATAAAGCGCAGTCTGGCACTATGCCTCTCCCCCTCCCACCCCTACCCCTTCCAGTATGGCGTGCAGGAACCCTGATTAAGTGAAGACTTAACAAGCCAAGTGCGCAAATGAGGGCTGAGTGCCCTTGCCCCCCCCCCGGCCCCCCCCCCCCGGTTAGCATCTGACCTGTGTGCCATTGAGAGATGTGTGAGGAGAACACTCACAGGTGAGCCCTTTCCGGCATTGACACTGAGTTCGTTCACTGTGAGGAAGAGGACGTGTCACCCTTGCCAGAAAGGAGGAAGGGTCCAGCCAAGAACCAGAGGGGAGAGCGGGGGAATCTATTGGATGTACAGCATCATGGAGCCGAGGTGCTACCTAGGCATCTGCCCCAGTGAGCGGCCACAGACTGGAGGAGACGCTGTTGTATTGTACAGCCCTAGAGCTATAGGCTAGCTTTGGTGCAGGGTCCAGAAAGGGTGTGGTGATAGCAGGGCAGTTGGGGCTGGTCAGGACCCAGTGCAAGGGGCTGGAGTGAGGCATTTGGGGGCTGGGGCGGGTGGGGGTGTTCCATGGCACGAGGTTGGGGAGGCAATTCAGGCACAATAGGATTAATGGGGTTGGTTCCTGGGGTGAAGGGATGGAATGGGACCATCAGGGTACTGGGGGAGAGTTGTTCCCCAGAGTGAGGCATCAGGGCAAGTTGGGCAGTTGTGTCCCAGGGGGTGGGGTGGGGTGGGGTGGAAATCGGTTTCCCAGCCCAAGGGCCTGTCAGGACACAGTGCATAAGGGGTGGGGATGGGGTAAAATAAAGGCACAGTGGGGTGAAGGGAGAGGTTGGCTCTGCTGTAAGAGGCTGAGATCAGGACACAGCGTGGCTCAGGCCCAAAAGCAAGGGGCCGGGGTGGGGGGAGGAAGTGGGAATCAGAGCACAGCAGGGTCAGTTCCCAGAGGAAGGGATCGGGATGGGTCACAGCAGGGTGGGGAAATCAGAGAAGGGGGCCCAAGGGACTTGGTAGGGCAATTGGGACCCAGTGGTGCTGGCAGGGTTGGTCTCTGGAGAGAGGGGCTGGGTTGGGGCATTGGCAGGGTAGGTCCCTGGGCTGTGGGTTCGGACCAGGGCAACTGAGGCACTGTGGGGTTAAGCAGGTTCATTCTTGGTGAGGGTTTGGGATGGAGGGGTCCCTGAAGAAGGGGCCAGGGACAGTGGGGCAGTTGGGTGATGTCTGTCACTAGAGTGAGGAGCCAAGATGGGAAAATTGGGGCACGGGAGGGGGCAGGTATGGTTGGCTCCCCAGAGGGTGGGGTTGGGGCATTGCAGGAGGTGGTCCCTGGAGCAATCAGGGCACAGCAGGGCAGTTGTGGGGGTTGGCTCCCCAGAGAGAGGGGTCAAGGTGCAGAAATTGGGGTAAGTGGAGCAGGGAGGGGAGTCACTTAGTGTGAGGGACTGGGGCCAGGGCAGTGGGGGCTGACAGAACTCCGTCCCTGGAGCAAGTAGCTGGAGGGGACTGGGGCACAGCTGGGATGGGCGGGATCGGTCCCTGGAGAGAGGAGCTGTGTCTAGTGCAATTGGGTCAGGTGGGGCTCCAGCCTCAAACTGAAATGGCTCATTCATGAGAAAAAGTATAGGAACTAGTAGTGAAGGCGTTCCACTCCATCAAATGGAATGAGAACAAGGGCCCAGCTACTCCAAATGCCCTGAATGCTCAGTCCTGACAAAAGGAAAGTCTTTCTCCCACACAAGGAGTTGCCAGGGGAATGCAGTGCCACAGGGCAAGCCTGAGGCCAACAGTTTAGCAGGATTCAGCCAGGATGTAGCTAGTTTAGCTGGCTAAGGAGACTATAATAGGCCCTAGCTTTTATAGTGCTTTTCTTCAGTAGCTCATAAAGCCCGTTACGAAGAAAAGCACACTCATTATTCCCATTTTCCAGAGGGAGAAATTGAGGCACAGAAGGGGATATGAGTTGTCCCAGGTCACCCAGCAGCCAGAACTAGAAATATTAGCCAGGTCTTCGGTGTTCCAATCCAGTGCTCTAGATGCTGCTGCCACAACAATGGTGTCTTAATAAACCAAGGCACATGGTGGAAAGGTATAAACCTTCCTGCATCAGGCCCTATGCCAGAGATACTGACCTGTGTTATATGGGAACCCAGACTAGCTAATCTACTGCTCCCGTCAGGCCTAAAAAACCCCCAACTTTGGCACTAAAGGCAATTAGGAGGACTCAGTTTCTCTGCAGGCAGGCTAACCCAGAATCTCACTACAGGTTTTCTGCACCTACCCCAAAGCAGCTAGTGCCAGCCATTGTTGGCAACAGGTTAATGAGCTAACTGGACCCCTGGGAATGTGGGGTGTGCCAGGAAGTCAGACTCCCTAGCTCTGGGGTTCCTCTATAATTTTTTTCTCTTGTGTGACTAGCATCTTTAACAGGTGATGAATGCGTGGATACCTCCCCTCCCAGTGCCTGTGTAACCCATATGCCTGAAAAGGCTATCTGTGAGAGACCTGCTGAGGGTGGGTTACTGTTGTTGGGCAGATTAGCGACCCACAACTGGAAACTTCCAGAAGCAGGGAGTGGTAGCAATTTGAGCATGTTCCACAGTGTACCCTGCTGGTATGATGTGATGTTGTCAGTCAGATGACTGGAGAGCAGCAGCCTGTGCAGACAGCAGGCAGGAGCTGCCTTGAGGGGAGACCATGTGCTCGGTGTTCTGGAGAGGAGCTGAGCCAGGAGCAAACAAGATGTTTTCTCCATGTAATGGAGTCATTTGCAACAGACCTTGTGTAACCTTTGGGTGGGCTAAATTCATTTAGTTGCCCTTCTCCAGTGCCCCACAGAAATCAATCCCAACCCCTATGGGGAAAGCAGCTGGAGACCCAGGATCCAGTCTGTACAGGACTCACAGCGAAGCTTGCTCAGAGCTACACTCACACATTAAAATACTACTACATTAAACATAACAATGAACTTTATTAACTACTAACTAAATGAACCTTAACCTAAGAAAACAAACTACAATTAACCAAGAACAATCCCTTGCATGAAAGATACCCAAGAGTCCCAAAGTCTGTGTGGAGTTCACCCAACTCTCAGCTACAGTCTCTGTTCCAGTGTGGAAGCTTGAGTGGCAAGAAATAGCTGTCCTCTTCTTTCTTTGCTGGGATCCTCTGTAACATTACATGCAGGCTCTCTCTTCTCCTCTGCAACCAGCCCTCAGTCCCATATGCATGTCTGCAAGGTCTGTCGCAAATGACTCCTTTACATGGAGAAAACATCTTGTTCACTCCTGGCTCAGCTCCTCTCCAGAACACTGAGCACATGGTCTCTCCTCAAGGCAGCTCCTGCCTGCTGTCTGCTCAGGCTGCTGCTCTCCAGTCATCTGACTGATCACACCAGCAGGGTACACTGTGGAGCATGCTCAAATTGCTACCACTCCCTGCTACTGGAAGTTTCCAGTTGTTTCCAGTTGTGGGTCACTAATCTGCCCAACAACAGTAACCCACCCTCAGCAGGTCTCTCAGAGATAGCCTTTTTAGGCATATGGGTTACACTTGCAGACATGCATATGGGACTGAGGGCTGGTTGCAGAGGAGAAGAGAAAGCCTGCATGGAATGCTACAGAGGATCCCAGCAAAGAAAGAAGAGGACAGCGATTTCTTGCCACTCAAGCTTCCACACTGGAACAGAGACTGTAGCTGAGAGTTGGGTGAACTCCACACAGACTTTGGGACTCTTGGGTATCTTTCATGCAAGGGATTGTTCTTGGTTAATTGTAGTTTGTTTTCTTAGGATAAGGTTCATTTAGTTAGTAGTTAATAAAGTTCATTGTTATGTTTGTTTTTAGTAGTATTTTAATGTGTGAGTGTAGCTCTGAGCAAGCTTCGCCGTGAGTCCTGTACAGACTGGATCCTGGGTCTCCAGCTGCTTTCCCCATAGGGGGTGGGATTGATTTCTGTGGGGCACTGGAGAAGGGCAACTAAATGAATTTAGCTCACCCGAAGGTTACACCTGCATGCAGGCCACCTCACTTCCCCTTCCTGCTTGTATCATCAGCTGTCTGCCAACACTGCACTTGCTGATCTAGGCCCATCACAGAGAGATTTTTAATGTCCATGCTACTGCTTTTACCACAGTTCAGAGCTGACAGCACCTTTCACTGGTAAGAACCGCTATGCTATGGCTTTGTATTTAGCATTAATCTTCACTAGCTGTAGCTAGCCCTGGCCTGAATGTGCTCAGCCACAGCCTGAGGCCTGTTTTATCTCTTCTGGAGAGCGCTCTGGCTTTTTCCTGAGCTAGGTGCCTGTGTGTGTTGTGAGTTATAGTTGGAAACCAGTGATAAAGGGGTCTGGTGCTTGGGTCAATATTGCCTTATGCTGATTTAGATAAAGTCCAGGAGTCAGCTCAGCAAATCCTGCTCCCAAGGTGTTAAACTGAGTATTTATGGAGTGACGGCTCATCTCTCACTGTGCTGTGTGCAGGGCCAAAGGTTCTGTGCTAATCCCTCAGACTCCCGGGCAGTGAAAGCTCAAAGCACTAACCCCGTGACCCTTAGTACTGTATTATTTAAGGGGGTTGGCCACAAAGGGTGAGATTCAAGAAACACATTCAACAACTTCAGTGCTTCCAAAATACCAGCAGAGGTCAGCTTACAGGCTTGCAAACCCCCACAAAGCGAAAGAAATAAAGCTGGTTGCTGAGTGAGCTGTCTCTGGGTTTTACGGAGGACAGTTAGAAAAGTCATCTTATCTGTTGCTTACTGTTTCCTCCCTCTTCATGGGACTTATCTGTAGGACAAAGCATGGTATAACACCTTCTAATTCAGTTGTTCCCTGGGAGAATAACAGAATTAGCTCCCAGACCCACTGCAAGCCATGTGTTGTGCTCGCTCCGTCTATAGACTACATACACAAAGACACACACGGGCGGGGGAATGTTGGGTCAAGGAGGGTAGAATAGTAGATCCACGCTTTGGCAGATGCACTAGGCCGACCTTAAGAGGTCCTCAGGGCCTGCACTGCAACTCTCTTGTGTTGGCTCTCTGCACCTCCCGCTGCCCTGCTCCTAACTCCCTGCAACTACATAACTGCATCCCTTCCACCACCGGCTGTCTCCCCCATGCCTCCTGGCTTATTTGAAGTCTCCTAGCATCTACAAGCTGCTTTTAGTAATTTCCTACCAGGGCATTGTCTGGTTTTTTTCTACAGCTTTTTACATGAGTATTTGCTGCCTAGAACAAGTGGCTTATTTCTTCCATCTCACTTTTCCCATCTGACAAATCAATGTGCAGGAGGGCTGAGGCTTATGCTGGTTCGAAGGCATTCACCTCGCTCTGGGCATGGAGTGCTGGCCTCTAACCTGGAATGTTAGATGCAGCAGTGGTGCGTTTTTCTGGGAGGGGGTTTCCCTCCCATCCCTGGCCTTCGGGAGAGGGAGTGTGTGATTATTCTGGTGTTTATCAACATCCCAGGAAAGACTGTTTGAAGAGAAGGCACAGTCTGCGGTGCACTTTACTGGATGCCACGTGGAGAGCAATGCCCTTTACTGCCTAGCACCACAAACGCAAGAAAACCGACCTTTCTGTCAATAGTTTCTGAATTTTTAATAAGTCAAAGAGAGTCAGTTATTTCCTGTTGCTTCACATTCTAACAAGCTGGGATCTTGGGGGAAGGTAGTACGAAAGTCTCTGATGGTGGCTGTCACTCAGGTGTTACATAGCTCTTTTCAGCAGTAGGTCTCAAAGTATTTTACAAAGGTGATCGGTAACACCCTTCCCATTTTCAGGTGAAGAAACTGAGGCACGGGGCAGGGCAGTGACTTGCCCATCATCAGGCCAGCAGCAGTGCTGAAAATAGAAAACAGGTTTTCTGAGTTCCAGGCCATGTTACACCACCTGGACCACCTCACCTCTTCCAGGGCAGCCCTAAGAAAGAAATATTGGAGTCCCAGTTTGAGTTACCTTGAGAGTCCAAATGCCTATCCATTGGGGGGGTCAGTGTAGAGGGCCACTAAACTCAAAGGAAACATCCATCAGTTTTGAGGATCTAAATGAGTTTGCAAACAAGTTTACAGATAACTCCCAGGAATGAGACTGTCAGAGATATTCATCTCTGCTTACATTTCTTTTTTTTTTTTTTTTTTTTTTTTTTTTAAATATTAACTGCAGGGGTTCACGAGTCAATTTGCTTGAACAGCGAAGGTTTGAAGTGATAAGAGTGTTCTTTATAACCCTGGAGTTAAAAGGTAAATAAAAAGCCAGCCATTTCCAGCAGAGAAACAGAAAATCTGCCTTGCTACAGTGAAATCCTGTTCCATCCAGAACTGTGATTCTCAGGCACTGAGGTCAACATACCTGCAAGGCAAGGGAGAGAAAAAGTGGGTATATATGCACACTTGCATGTGTATCTTTGGCAATAAGACCAAGGGAAGGAGGGGATCATGAATGTTAGGTCTGCTAAGCTGCCATATGCCAGTAATAATTGGAGTACAAGAGCTAAGTAATTGTAATTAGTACTATTATTGCACTGAAGTTTCATACTAAATGTTTATTTATTGTGCTTAATTTAGAAACGAGCTATGGCTGGGCTTTCACAAATCCTCCCCAGGGAAAAACAGACAGAGTTCTGGGGCACTTTTAAAGACTAACCGATTTATTTATTGCATGAGCTTTTGTGGGAGAAAATCCCACTTCGTCAGACACTTTGAAGATGGGAAATTTACAGAATGGGAGGAAATTAAATGGTGGGAAGTGTATGACATAAGATCAGGTCAGGCTGTAATAGCAAATCAAAATAGATGTTAGCATTCAAATACTGGGGAACAGCACATAGAGAAAGGTGAGGTCAAATCAAATCACCTTTCGTAATGAAAGAAAAATCCATAGTCCCTGTTTAACCCCAACTGATTCGAATTTGCATATAAATTTGAGTTCTGCAATTTTTCTTTGAAGCTGTATATAACAAATAACAGATTTGTTATTCATCTGTTTCAGCACAGCTATTAGCAAGTTGTCAATGGAGTGAGCAGAGAGAGTGAAGTGTTTCCCTGTTGGTTTTTGAGTGTTGCAATTTCTGATGTCAGATTTATGCCCATTTATTCTTTTGCGCAGAGACTGTCCTGTTTGTCCAACGTACAAGGCAGAGGGGCATTTCCGGCACATGATGGCATAAGTCACATTGGTGAATGAGCAGGTGAATGAACCCTTGAAGGAGTAGGTGGCTTTATTTGGTCCTGTGGTGGTGTCTTCAGTGTAGATATGAGGGCAAAGTTGGCAGTGTGGTCTGTTGCAGGGATATGTTCTGCTTTAATGTTCCTGTTGTTTGATCTGTAGTTGCTGGTGAGTATCCATTTAAGATTGGGGGGCTGTCTGTAAGCAAAGAGAGGTCTGTCTCCCAATGCTTGAGAGAGTGAGGGATTGTCTTGAAGAATAGGCTTTAGATCTTTGATGATGTGGTGAAGAGGTCTGACTTGCAGGTTGTAGGTGGTGACCAATGGCGTTCTGTTGTTTTTTTCCTTGGGTTTCTCCTGTAGTAGTTGACTTCTGGGTACCCATCTGGCTCTGTCAATCTGTTTCTTCACTTCTGCGGGTGGGTACTGTAGCTTTAAGAATGCTTGATAGAGATCCTGAAGGTGTCTGTCTCTCTCTGAGAGACTGGAACAAATGCAGTTATATCTTAGGGCTTGACTGTAGACAATGGATTGTCAGTTGCCTTGAGGTTAAACAAGGACTACGGATTTTTTATACACATTTTTCAAACACTTCCCTGAATTTAATTTCCTCCCATTCTGTAAATTTCCCATCTTCAAAGTGTCTGATGAAGTGGGATTTTCTCCCACAAAAGCTCATGCGATAAATAAATCTGTTAGTCTTTAAAAGTGCCACGGGACTCTATTTGTTTTTCTGCAATAGACTAACACAGCTATCCCTTTGGAACTTCCCCAGGGAAAGACATACTATGAGGTCAGGCCACAAGGTTCATATCCCAGCATTTTTAGCTATATCTACACTAGAAAAAGTTAGGTTGACTTTGTTAAGTCGACTTAATAAGGTGGACTAAGTCGACTTAAAGTTAAGTCGACCTAACTGCCCTTAATAAAGTTGACTTAAGGGTTACTCCCCGTCCACACCGTCCTTAAGGAGTCCTTAAGTCGACATAATGGGCGTTTCTTATTAGGTTGACTTAAACTTTCATTAAGTCAACTTAAGGAATTTCTTAAGTCGATTTAATGAAAGTCAGGTGTAGAAATGGAGTAATTTAGGTCTACTTAAGGGTCCTTAAGTCGACCTAAATTGCTAGTGTAGACGTACCCTTTGTGACTGTAGCTCAAGCTCAGTGAAGTAATGGTTATTCACACAGGCAATTGTCCTATCTCAGTACTATCCCTCTTGTTTAAATAGTGCCACCAAGAACAGCTGGAGGGTTTCAAGGAAAGGGATGGGGCCATCAGCCAATTGGTTAAAGGGAGAATGAAAACTAAACCCTGGGTCAGAGCCACAGAATCCAGACTGGTCTCTCAGCAGAAGGGCAAGACCCAGCTGACCTCTCCTGGCAACTTGTGAGTGGTGTTCCTTTCCAGGTATTTAGGGTGAAGTGCATGAAGTACAGTGGATCACTCTGCCCCAGGGCAGCTGGCAAGCTGGGCAGGGCTAGCATGTGCTTGAGTGTTTTCATTTACTCAAGTCCTCACTCTCCATGAGGTTTCACTCCTTCCTTTCTGTAGAGGTTTTAGTGGGGGTGTCACTCTCTGCCATGCTCTCCTGTTCAAAAGTCATCTGGGGACAAATCTCTGTCCTTTGAGGAGCACAGTGGCAGTAGGGGAGTCTTTCCCCAGAGATTATCCTTTGTACAACCATGTTTCTGTTCCCACCCCAGGTAGGGCAACATAGCAGATGAATGGAAAAAAAGCATGTTCTCATGAGATCTCAACTAGCTATGCTGAATTCAAGGGTGCATGGTCCCTCGGAATAAAGGGGCGGTATCCAGTCATGTTAGCAAACACAAGGAAACAAACATGAGGGCAGAACATACCTTTTTTCCTTGTGAAGACAAGGCCAATGGGATCTGTGAAGCTCCACCAGGGTCTGAAACTTTAACTGCCTCAGGAGCCCTGCAGCATCCTTGTGACCAAGGCCCTCTTGTTATGGGATGTGCTGACTCGGTATATTTTTAAATGCAAACAGCAGGGGAATCACCCTATTCTGCAATATACAAAAATGTTGGGGGTTTGGTTTTGTTTTGACCAAGAATGTAAAGGACTCTATGGGTTTTTCCTGAAGCTTCCAGTAATACGATATTGGCATTCACAGCACTAAAATCTTAGGCTATGTCTACACTTGCTAAAATGAGTTAGAATTAGTTAGTTCAAACTAACTAATTCAAACTAATTTTAGTTAGTTCGAATTAGCTTAATTCGAACTAGCATGGCCACACTGGAATGTTAGTTCGAACTAAGCAAGCACTTGCTTAGTTCAAATTAGCGATCTCCATTCATTTCAATGGCCGGTTAATTCAAACTAAGAAATTAGTTCGAATTAACATGGCCACATTGGTTAATTCAAACTAGTTAGTTCAAATTAACCCCTTAGTTCGAATACGCTATTCGAATTTATTAGTTTGAATTAAGGAAGCCCTTAATTCAAACTAACTAAAGCCTCGTGTAGCCATGGCTTTAGTTAGTTCGAATTAAGTCTCCTTAATTCGAACTAACTTGCAAGTGTAGACATAGCCTTAGTTTGCAACTGCGGTGAAAACATGTTGTATCCAAAACACCACATTAAAAGAACATTAAGCTTGCACCGTTAGGCATGCAAACATTAGGCAAAGCCAGAGAGATGGTTGCCTTGTTCCCTTGTTCAAGGGAGCAATGGTTTCAAGTTACAGCTGGGGAGGTCAAGGTTGGATATTAAGAAAAACTTTCTCACTAGGAGGGTGGTGAAGCATTGGAATGGGTTACCTAGGAAGGTGGTGGAATCGCCGTCTTTGGAAACATTTAAGGCCCAGTTAGACAAAACCCTGGCCGTGATGATTTAGTGGGAATGGTCCTGCTTTTAGCAGGAGGTTGGACTAGATGACCTCATGAGGTCCCTTCCAACCCTATGATTCTGATTCTATGTGCATTATGGGGCAATCTTTAGTTACATAATCACATACTATTATTTCTAGGCACTTGCTTTTCTGGAGTTTTATAATGGAAAGTGTAGGGCACCTTTAGTTATAGCCTGTGCTGCCTGATATATATTATTAGTAGAACCTCACGGTTGCTCAATGGCACACAGCTGACAGGACAAGTGGGAGGTGAACAACATAAGGCTTTGTATGGCTCCTTTCACCTTAGGATCTCAAAGCCCGTTCCAAAGCTGGGTCAGTAGCATTACACCCTCCTGACAGAGAAGGAGGCTTCATGGAGATGAGGTGACTTGCCCAGAGGCAAACAGAGCAGGTCCCTGTTCAGCAAAGCACTTGGGAACACGCTGAAGTGCTTTGCTCAGCGGGGACACCTCTGGGCCCAATTCTGCAAGTTCTGAGCACTTGTGAGAGGTGCTGAATGCCCTCAACATGCCCTGGCTTCAGGAGGAAGTAAGTGACTTAACTCCTGCCTCCAGTCAGTGCCTTAGGAGTCTCCATAGCAAAGATGGGGGCATGGTGCTTTACTTAATACACAGCTAACTGCTGCTCAGCATCCCCATCCCCAAACTCCCGCTCCTCAAGCATCTAACAGGGTTGCTTTTCTAGTTCTGCGACTGATGTCTAGTCCCTGTTCCTGTTTGGCTTGCTGCAGTATTTACATGCAAGAAGAAAGGAGAGCCTGTTTCATGGAACAAAGCATATATTGTGGCGGCTGCACAAACAGAGGTTTGTCAAAGGTTCACGGAACACTTAGTGCCCCAAATGCCCTCAGAGCAGTCTCCAACCCATGGCACTTGCAGGAAAACAAGAGGCAGCCAAGCCCCATGGGCCTTATTCAGTCTCTAATTTTTCTTAGCCCTACAGAGTGTTAAATAACCTGCAGCGCATGGGATGTGATATATATCCCAGTCCTGCATAGGCAAAACAGCGTCCGAAATGGAACCCCTCATCAGAAACTCCCCTCCCAAACAGCAGGGTTTCAGATGAAATGGGAATGGATCTCAGGAGCCCTCGAACTGGAGAGTCAATGGAATTTCCCTCATCCCCAGAGAGCTCACCCCCTTTCCTAGCTCTTGCCAGAAACACTCTGGGACACCTATAAGATCCAGAAGCCCCTGTCTTTGCATTTGAGAGGGTGTTTTTCCTGACTCCAATCCCACTGGCCATCAACTTGGTCACCCACAAAGTACTGCATGTTGTACATTCCCAGCACACTCCAGTAGAATGGGGAAAAGGAGCAACATACGGACCTTCCCCAGAAAAGGCCATTCATCATGAGCTTACTGCATAGTATCACCTATGTTCTCCTTATTGATATTTGCATTGCAGGGCTGCCTAAAGGCAATAAGATGCCTTTTTAAAAAATTGAATTTCTACCCCAATCTCCTTCCCCAATTTTTCCTGCAAATTCCATTAGCATCAGCAGGGCTGTCAACATTTTGATGGTAATTTTTTTACCCAGATTTGGATGATATTTAGTTCTGGACCAAATTCTCCTGTTGTGTTGATGCAACTTGATCGACCTCAATGGCTCTGCACTTGTGTTTCGAGAGAATTTGGCCAGTGTCTCATTACATACGCGATTGTAACTGGAGCAACATAGACCATCCCTAAAAAATCCTTATTCCTCACCCCTGGCACCACCATCCATTTCCCAAGTTCGCACTGTGGGCACACCGGGCTGGTGCGCGAGTAACACTAAAAGAACAGCCAGAGGGGCAATTGAAAATAGCACAGTGGTAATTGATTGGTCTCGTTCTAATCCTTGCCTTTGTTGTCAGCCCCACGTTGCCTCATTAGTCCCGCTATTAACCAATGCTGTAGTTGCTGTGGGGTGTAATGACAGCTGTCTTGCTGGTTCATGCCTGAGAACATTCTGATCATTCCTAGGGTAATTAGCTTGGGTACCATGTGCTGAGCAGGTGCTATGTCCCATCTTTAATTGGAATCATCGCTGGTAAATGACAGATACACTGGAATACCAGCCAAAGCAGGCACTAGTCTCTTTGCACTTCTTAATCACTGGTGCCCCAGTCCAGCTCTTAATGCAGAGCTGAATCAGGCCTAGAATGTCTCCAGCATCCACAGAAGCTTGGTCCTTTGTTCCTGAATCAGTTCATTTCAAAGGCTGAGACTGGTCCCTGGAGAAGGCTCTGTCACCTGACTAGATGAATAGAAAGAACCGTTCTGCCAAAGGAGCAGACCTGTTAACTACTGACTCCATCTGGAGCTTTACGTGATCTTTTAAATATCCTGCGTGTCTTGAAGAGAAAGGTAATGATCATGGTGGTTTTGCTACAGCATAGTAAGACTCCATAGCATAGATCCAAGTGGGGTATAAACCACTGAACAGTATAAAGCTGGACTGAAGAAGTCCAAAGCTGTAGAAATGTGGCTGAAACCAATATAAGGACTAAAATCTACCAGTACAGCATTAAGTGTATAAATGTTCACCAGGACTGGAAGAGCCTTGCAATAACAACAGAAATCCAAAAGCACTGCCTCCTGAGCAGCAATAGACTGGGAAAAAGGTTTGACACTAACTCCAGGAGAATGGCTGCTATTTCTGCTATTTGGAAATGACGCCATGACTGGCTGATGAGTCATGGAACCATAGCGGAGTAATAATCACATGGGTATGACACCATACCTTCACCTCCTAGCACCTCAGCATTGTTATACAATCACTGCCCTTGCTCCTCATGACCGGAAATGAGGAATAGTGCAGAGTAGGCACAATAGCTGGATACAGAGTTTGACTATACCGAACTCCATAGCTGGGTGGTTCCATGGCTTTGATGGGGCCTGCACTAATTCACAAGAGTTCCAAGTTGGAGTGCTAAGGGCTGAGGCATTTGGTTCTAGATCCAGCACTGTAAAAAAATTAAAGAGTAGCTTTTACTGCTTATTAAGCTACACAGCCAGCCATATTAGTTCTTTGGGATATCCCTTAAACTACAGTACTGGCCTGGCTTCTGCCTTTACTTTACAGACTATTAGTTCAAAAAGCCTAAACTATGGAAAAGAACTATGTTCCATTGAATCATCTCCTTTACTCTTTCTTATTTATTGCTGCCATTTACCCTCATTTTCTCTCCCCTTTTGTTTTTTTCCCCCCTCCTCTCCTGTCTTTCCCTCCACTTTTGTCCTCTCATTGCTTAGAGGAACAGACCTCCTTCACTGGCAAAAAGCAAATAGGTGGGGCCTGTCCCTGTGCAGGTGACATACATTAATGCAATCCTCAGCCAGGCCGCTGAAGTGTTCCATGTTCCCTGGAGTCTCCACATCTGTAAAATGGGTTAATAGCATTCCTGTCAAACAGAGCTGCTGGGAAACAGAATTCATTGTTATTTGCAAAATGTTCTGAGAGCCTGTGACAGAACACACTCGAAATGGACAAGGTTCAATTATGTTAGAGGGCTCCCCTAGTGAGTTTCCACCCAGTTCATCAGCTGACTCAAGGAACCTCTCATTCCTGGCTGTACAGAAAGGTATGCAGAGGAATTTAAATGATCCAGATCTAGTCCTAGGTGCAGACTGCTGCAGCAATTATAAATCTTTACACTGAGCACATGTCCCAGGCCGGACTAGAGGAGTTAACAAGGGACAAAATCATTTGAACATGTATAAACAGGATCATTAAATGGCCTACAGTGTAAGGCCTCACCATTACAAAGGCTCAAAGAGGGACTTCAGCCTAGTAGGGCCAAAAGAGGAGGATGTCTTACCACAAAAATTCACTGCATTGCTTCTCCATCAAGCACAGCCTAATTCATGGACCACACTGCGTCACTGAGGGTTGGGGTGCTGACATGGGGTCTGTGCCAAAGTTCATCGCATATTTCCACTAACTTTGAATGGGTTCTGAATCAGGAACTTGAATGCTGGTGGAAAAACGTGATCTAGGCGAGCGCCATTAATGCCCTTCAGACTTTCCATTCTGGGCTGGTTTGGCCAGGCTTGTTAAAAATCAGTTCGCCTGGCCCTAGCACTAAGGGGATTATTCTTTGGCCTGAAAGATGACAGCACATCAGGAAGCCAGTGAAGAGGTTTGCAAAGGCCAGGGATCACATGAGAGTTAGTTGAGATGTTGCCCTTCAGATGCCAGTGGGGCGAATCTTTGTATGTCGACAGCACCTCCGACCTGCGGCTCTCAGAGCATTTTGAAAGCATTGAGGAAAGTGTTATAAAGACAGTTCAGCTTTGATGGAAAAACAAGCCGTGCTGGGTCACACCACTTCAGGCTGCAACCCACCCAGCCATGGCTCAAACTACAAAAAAAGGTCCCCAACCCCAAAACAGAACCAAAAGGTTTGCATGAGATCAAAATAAGCCCTGCGAGGACCTGCTTCGTGTGCTTATTTTCTTTGCTGCATTTCGTTTGTTCGGCAGTCTCCCTTCAACTTGCGCACACTGAAAGGGGAAGTTAAAAAGACAGATGTTGCTGGACCAGCTCTGGAAGCCAGTCGGTTAGGGCAGTCAATCACAATTTCTCTTTTAGTTTTATTATGATACTGTACACTTTATTTTAGCACAAAGGAAGTTGGCCAGATACTCATCTTAAATTCCTGTCATGCTCCCAGCCAGCTTTTGCTGGGGAACGAGGCGATCTGGCAGCTGTTAAAGGTAATTCTTGTAGTGTTTTTCAAAGCTTCAGAGCCAGTGGTCACCCGAGAAGTCAGCCCTTTACCCACAGTGCTAGCTGAGAGACCACAAATATTTAAATAGGGAAATTCCCAGAGTGGAACTGGGCAGGCATTCCAGAGTAACTGGAAGATTCAATGGGGAATGAACCAAAACAGATCAAGACCCCAAAGTGCTTGGCCTATGAGGCAATCTCTGCCCCCCACATGTTGCACTCTATACTGATGGAATAGACAACGTGTAAGGGAGAAACAGGGATAATTACACTTCTTTAAAAAAAAAAAAAAAAAAGAGAGATGAGGGAATTGAGGCCCAGAGATATTAAGTGATTTATCCAAAGTCAGAAAGGGAGTCCATGGCAGAGCCAGGGATTGTTCCCAGATCTCCTGAGTCCCAGCCCAGTGTTTGAACCATATGACCACTCTTCCTGACCTGCATGGCCAAAATAATCTTAGAGCAGATATTTCTGGGCTGGTGCGTATGTGCACCCATGTGTGCTCATGCCTGCACACACGCAGTGGGTTTCCCTAAAAACTTGTTCATTGCTTTAGACAACTAAATTATTTGCATTTGTTTATCTTCTGTACTCTAAGTACAAGGGGATAGTGCAACTTCTGAAGTAACTGTGTCTATCAAAGGCCGAGCATAATACAATATGTCCTACTGTAGCTGGCTTAGTTATAAAGATCTTCTGGGCTTTAACCAAACCATCACCTGATCCTGACATTCTCACAGTATTTCCTCTGTTTGGAGGAAAGTCAGAGATAAAATAACAGGCACTCAGACAACCTCCTGCTCACCTTTGGAAACTGAAGCCAGAACGGTGCTCAGTCTCGGCACACTCAGTGCATTGCAGATCTAGCGTGCCTTCGCTGCTGGCGAAGCATGTATGAGCATGTGTGAGTGACAGCCAGTTTCCCCTGGGCAATCAGTCCCTGGAACTGAGTCAATCAGTTCTGCACGTGTCAGTCACACTGGAGTTGGTGGGAAAATCAAGGTAAACAAAGTGATGCTTGAAAATGCCCGTGACGTACAAAGGTTGGCAATGGAGGGGCTTAGGCAAAAATCTTCCTAGTTGTTTCTCTTACTAAAAGTCATCATCAGTTAAAAGCATCGAATATTTGAATGTTCTCTTTTCTTCAAGTTTCGGAAGGGGGCCCGATCCACACCTGGTATAAGTTGATGCAGCTCTATTGGTTTCAAGAAAACAATGCCAATTTACACTTGCCAATGATCTGGCCTAGAGCTTTGCCACACTATGGAACATTTGTTGCTTGAGTATTTCAGGGATGCAAACTGGTTGGGACCGGCACAAAGTTATTCATTGTGCTGACACTTCGGCAAAGCCCTGAAGCAGGCGCTTAAATCATTGAGGTTTTTAAATTGACAAAAATTATAACTGGACTTTTAATAAACATCTCTGCTTTGGCCAATATCCCCACTAGCTGCTCACGGACATGGCTCATGTCTGAAAAGTAATATAGATCCACAACACATTACACACAGATCTCTGGCTGCTATTGTTCACATATCCTACCTACTGCATAGTTTGGATGCCTTAAGGCAGGAGTAGAACTGTGTATCTGCTAAGTATCTTATTTGGTCATTCTTCCGTCCTCCATTTCAGGTCTCCTTATTTCAGTGTTAATCTGTACAGTTGACATAAGAAAACAGCAAATTAAAAAGAAGAAAACCTTTTAAATGAAATTCTCATACCTGTTGGAGCCATATTTTAGGCCAGATAAAAAGCACTTGTAGAAAGCTAAGGAGGTAACTTCTGGTTTAACCAAAAACCAATTAACTACCACATTTCTTATTCCTAAAATCCACCCTTCTGGTTTAGAGCTGCACAGAATTTTGCAGGGATGTGGAAAGAGGGAGATTTTCAAAGGCACAAATTGAGTTAGGTGCCCAACACCCACTGAAAGTCAACAGGCTTTAGGCACTTAATGGCCCCCCCAGACTAAAAAGGCTGTATAGAAATGTAAGAGGGCTCCACAGCAATTAGTGTGAAACCTTATAATAATTAATAGAGCATGAATGGAATTATGTTGAACTATCCCATAGATCTATCTAGCACGCATATACATTTTATAGGACAGTTCACTGAAACTAGAGAGAGATTTAGCATGCTCCATTAACTTCTAACAGGGCTTTTCCATTAAAACAAAACCATTTTTCCAGCCAGTATCAAGGTGGGTGAATGCCAAAATATCCCATGTTCCACAGGGGTAGCCGTGTTAATCTAGTTCAGCAAAACAAACAAGGAGTCTTGTGGCACTTTTAAAGACTAACAAATTTATTTAATCACATGAGCTTTCGTGGGAGAAAATCCCACTTTGAAGATGGGGAACTTTCAGAAGAATGGGAGGAAAATAAATGCAGGGAAGTGTATGACACAGGATCAGGTCAGATTGTATCCCATCTCTCACTGGAAGCTAGGGGAAAAACAACAGAGTCCTGTGGCACTTTTAAAGCCTAACAGATTTATTTATTGCATGAGATTTCATGGGAGAAAATCCCACTTCATCAGACGCTTTGAAGATTTTCTCTCACGAAAGCTCATGCGATAAATAAATCTGTTAGTCTTTAAAAGTGCCACAGGACTCTGTTGTTTTTCTGCAAATAGACTAACACGGCTACCCCTTTGGAACTTGGAAGCTAGGGGACAGTCTCTTTCTTGCTAGCGATCCAAAATTATTTCAAATAATTTGTCCTGAATGAAGAATCAGGAAAAAAATAATTCCCCTTTCCAAAATTTGCTGGAATTACTAAAAGAGAATTTTTTTTCATAAGGGCTACTGTTTTCGGGGCGGGTGGGGACGACTTTTAAGCCCAGATATATTTAACTTGAACTACTTAAAACTAGACTAGACCAGACAAAGCACTAGACAAACGTACTAGGGAGAGCACAGGCCTGCATAGACATAGTGGAGAAGATAGGCAAATAGGTGTTTCCCATCATCAGTTTCTATAAATAGCAAAATACTGCACATAGTAAACCAGCACATTTCCCTGTAACCCTGTTTCTCACCAATGACCTTCCAACCTGCTTTGTTTGTCAAAAGAGAAACCGCCCCCTAGTGGAAACGATCTTGCAGTCAATGGAGTGATTCACTTCTAATTGGCAAAGCCAGGTGATACAGGTAAGTCACCTCCAGAGAGGAAGATATAAAAGACACCTGAGTAACAAGGGCAGGCCACATTTACTGGGAGTTGCTGGAGATCATTTGCCCTACCAGATCAACCTTACCTTACCTGGAAACTTATCTGCAAACTACCAGGAGACTTAGCTATCAGAAGACAAGCAGAAACGGCTTATGAATAAAAAGGAGCTGAGCCTGAGAGCATCCTCTAAGGAGGAGACACATCAGGGATAGAAATGAAGAGACAGAACATGCTTTTCTCCTGCTAAACTGCACTCTGTACAGGTAATTATAGCTATTTAATCTCAGCTCTATAGTTCTTAACTCTGTGTTCAGTTGCTTGGAGTTAAAGACGACACTGGGGAATCAGATTCCACAGCATTAATGGCCAATGTGTTACCCGTGTTTTCTTTATCTTAGTTTTATGGTCAAGAAAGAAAATTTGAGAGCTTGGCTTGGACGTAAAACCACTTAATGCTTTTTCCAACAGTCTCAGATAGACGAGCGATTTTGAATTTAAGTTACTGTGTCTTCTTTCCTGGCTCATTTGTGTACTGAAGTGCAAAAGGTTCATGGAAAACTTTAAACAATATTCTGGGGCAGATCCCCCGCTGGGATAGATCAGCATTGTTTGATGATATCAGTGGAGTGAGGCCACTGTAAAGGAGCTGAAGTTCTAGACCCCCGTTTAAAATTGCTTCAATGTGCACCTGTGGCACTGTGAAACTAATCAAGCAATTCTGCTAGTGTACAACCCGGAGGTGTTCTGCTGCATTTTCTGCTCTCTCCTGTTACTTCTTGGATTCTGATTGTTGTCCATCATTTGTACAGAAGTAGCTCCTTGGAGCCCCAGTAGAAATTTGGGTCTTGTTAAGCTTAAGTGCTGTACAAATATGGAAATGACTATTCCTGTGCTGTCAAGCTTCCATTCTAAATAGACACAACAGACAATCCAGTGGCCCCCCCCCCCCCCACACACACACACTTTTTTTTGCTCATCTACTTCCCAGTTAAAATTAACATCCACTCTGTCAGTTGTGACACATTCATTTCTCATACACCTAGTTCATGATGCAGGAGGATGGTGGGAGTGGGTGGGGATGGATTTCTCAGAGCATCTTTTACACCTGACACCTTCAAGAACATAACAAAACATTTAGAAATCAGAAGTGTCCAGTTTCGAACAGGGAGTCAGTGGCTCTGTGAAAAGAAGAATATTATTTTAACTGAGACAAATCTCAATGTTTGGATTTTTTAAGCCATCTGAAGGATTTAAAACAATTTTTCTATTAAAATTAAAGGTGTCAAAATCCCTGGGTAGAGCTGGAATGCACAATCTCAAAACATTCAATTTATGCTTTTTTATTAGCATATTCTGGGGCAATCAGCTGATACTAGTTTAAGTTAAATATCTTCAGACAGTTCTGACCTTAAATATAAAATGCTGAGTCCTGACTACATTTAGTGGGAAGGTTTTCTACTTATACCAAAGCAACACCACATTCTTAATACTATTATTTTCAATGTTTATTGGCTTTGCTGTCAGATTCACAGGGGTAATTCCAAAGCAACTCAGAAAAGAATTTCATTCAAATATCTTTGAATCAATAACACAAACTATAAAAGTAATAATTATTTTTCTTACAGCTTGAGGAATTCTATTAATTTGGACACTCCTGTTTAGTTATTACTGATTCTGCAGTGACTTCATTATGGAACACTAGTAAACTCTTTAATCAAACTTCTTTGGCTTCAGTCATACAGAACTCAGTGATTTTCATTGCTGGGGCTGATGCAAACATACTACTTTAATCTGCCCCTGTGGGTTCTCAATTCTTGTGCCCCAAACTCCAAAAGTGAAATGCAGATGGCGTGAATGGGTTTTACTGGATGGAGTTTTAAGAAACCACAGTTTGTGTAATTTTGATTAAAACATTCCAAACTTGTCTTAAGTTCTCTCCAAACTGAGCCCAGGTTTGTGAACTGTTTGAAAATGGTTGTGATGGAACTACAAACTACACCACTTTCAAGTTTTGTTAGGGAAAAAGTAGAATTTTATGATTTGCTGCCACCAGGTGACCTGTAGAATCAAGGATTTATTAGATAACCTAAGTTTAAAAATAGTGATGGTATGGATGGGAGAGCAAAACAGTGCTCCCCCTGAGGAGCTAAATTCTTCTGATTAAGTGGTCAGGTTTTGGCTCATAGGTGCACAATCTAGGTATCAAAACTAGTTTCCTCTGGCTGTAACAGAACAGCTTTTTAGTTCCTGCAGTATGCGTGAGGGGGAGAGGGGTGCGTGCACACAAACCCACAATGTACATGGAAGAAAAAGGCAGAATTTGCAATACTCTAAAGATAGCTTCTTGCATTGCTTAAGATGAGGTTCTTGCCTAAGGTTGGTGAACTACCACTGGCGTGACTCAGGCGCTATAATAAGAGCTGTGCTTTGAACACTCCTGGCCTGTCTTCCCTAAGCTGTACATTTTTCAGAGCAAAGCAAAACAGGCTCACCCGGTTCAGCAAACAGTCGGAGATGAATGGTTCCCCAGCATTTACGAGGGAATCCGCCAATTAAATGTCTGCTTTCCAGGACAAACTTTTACCTGCTCCGGAAGGCAGGATCACTGCCATGTTGTCATGGATACAAAAGCGTCAAAATACAAAGCCAGGTTTACACTCCAAAAGCAGAGAGAGGCCATCTCAAGTTGTGAATGAAATTGCTGCTAGTACTCAGTGCCAGGGCTACCACGTACTCGCAGATGCCCTGGGGACAGAAAGCATCATGCGGTACCTTCAGTCAGAGTGGATGATAAAGCAGAAGCAGCTTCCCTATGAGATAGCAATAGGGCAACAAGGAAATAGTGAGAAATTCTCCCCGCTGGGGCCCCTGAGGGAATTTCCTTAAGCAACTTTTCCTGCCATGTCATGCTTGCATGGCAGGCAACGTTTTGTTTTTTCCCTCCCTGTTTGGGTGGAGGGAGCAGAGGACCCACCTGATCTTGCAAAGTGCCAAGGTCCCCTCAGCTTCTATGGGGGCACCCTAGATGATGACACTGGCAAGTGGGACAGCACCTCATTGGTGCCAGACTATCAGCTGGAGGGTGTGTTTCATTATTCTATACGGGGCACTGTATCAATGAATAAGATTTATCTGTCTGTCTTAGGCTTTTGCACTGGTGCCCCTCACCGTAATACCTGAGCGCCTCCCAGCTTAATAGATTGGCATAGCAAGGTCCCTATGGAGTCTTCTGCTCTTCTCCACCCTTCTCAGGTTATGGGAAGCAGCACTTGGGGTATGTTTTTTGCGGGTTTTGTTGGCAGGGGGAGGGAGGCTGGGGGGAGACTGCAGATGTAAATACTGGCCCCATGGCTGTGGTAAAAAAGCTTTGGCCTGTCTGAAGCTGGCTTAGCCTGCTGCTGGTGGCTTGTCTCTGTCTCAAACACTTCAACTTTCACTGGCTGAGGACTATGGATTTGGGGAAGAGGCATGTTATTTTCATACCTACCAACCATTGCGGCCCTCTTAGCATTGCAACTCTCAATGGAGCCATGCCTGCAGCTCCATTAGTTCCTTTCTCTCTTTTGGGGGATAAACTGGAAAAATAGAACAAAATAAGTGCATTTTCCATTCCCCCCCATCTAGCATCTGATGATGTGGCTCTGTTTGTCTCCTCAGGTTCAGTCATGTCGTGTTTCCCCCAAGCACGGCGCACATCAGCACCAGATTCCCCCACCAGCCCCGTTCCTGCTGCTCCAGATGAAATCCATATTCCCCTTAGCCCCATTGTTGTCACCTCTCCCACTGACAGCAGGAAGCTCAGATCTCCAACATCCAACCCTGCCTCCCCCAAACCTGCCTCCCCCATTGAGTGCTCCATCTGCTTCAACACCTACGACAACAGCTTCAAGACGCCCAAGTTGCTCCGATGCTCGCATATCTTCTGCCTGGAGTGTGTGGCCCGCTTGACTTCAGCGCTACCCCCACACCGTGTTGAGGACCAGCTGCCTTGCCCCCTCTGCCGGCAGCTCACCGAGATCCCACTTGAGGGCCCCCCAGCTCTGAAAACCAGCATGGAGCTCCTGTCCACCCTGCCTCCTGAATACCAGCGCGAGAAGCTGGTCTGGATGGAAGGCAGCAAGCTATGCTGCAGGCAGTCATCGCAGGACCCAGAAGACCCCGACGCGTGCATCTGCCTGGACGTGGCCATGAGCAAGCCCAACCCTCCTATGACACCGACTGAGGGCATGGCTGGGCAGCTGTCCCGCTGTGCCATATGTGACGACTGGAAACGCATCCTCCTCCTCTCAGCCTTGATCATCATTCTGCTTTGCATCATTCTGTGGCCAGTCCAGTGCGCCCTGAAAACTGGGAACCTCCGCTGCTTTACAAGGACCGTTACCATCACTAGGCCAAACATTGTTTCCTTTCCACCTACAACCCCTCCAGTGCCTGCAACTGACCCACCAGCTCACTAACAGTGCATGACCTTGCTAAAGGCTGTGCTTGCAGAGAAACTCCATCAAAGCAGCTCCACCACATGGGGCCAGACCAAGATCCAGACCACTGGACTTTGCCAATGTACCTCACTGCCAAGCTACAGCAGCCTCCCTTCTTGGTTTACTTGCTGCTCCACCTATGCACTTCAAATGTCACATGCGCTCTCTCTCTGTTAATCCAGTTCCTTGTTTCCACACAGCTCTGCCAATGCAAAGTCGTGGGTCATGCATGCCAGGACATTAAGCCGCTGCTTTCCCCAAGGCTCTAGCCATCATAAACTCTACAGAGATAACTGAGCCTTGAAGATTTGCACATGGTGTGATGTGCTAAGGGCATATTTGTAGGACTGCTGCTTCCCAGGAAAGGTGCCTCCATACTCCACTAAGATTAGGGCTGTGAATAGGCTCAGCACTTTCAACTCACTGGTGGAAAGGAAGTGATAAAAAGGGTTATTTTCTTGGAAACCGATAACACCGTGAAAAAGTCTAGACGTGATTATTTCTAAAGGACAGAAATCCATCAGTACTTGGAAAGCATGTGAAAGTGGTGTGTGTGTAAAATGACAGAATATTTAATTTTCTACCATGTGCTTTATTAAACATTTCAATTGTGTATTTGATAAACTCTTGCCAATGTTATTTAGCTGCCTCTGCCTACTTTTGATATTAGGATCAAGCACTAGCTTTTTACTCAAAATTCTGGGCAGCAGCACAAGCCTCAGTTCAGAGAAGACAATTCTGAAGTTGTGAAAAAGAAAACTGAAAATTTTCACCTCCCCCTCCCAGGCAATTGTGCTTTAATTAAAAAGTTCTCAGTTATGTTTCTGTGGAATTGCCCCAAAATGCACATTGTTTCAAAGACCTCTAATTTAATATTTAGTTTGGCCTCTTTTTAAAAACATTCAAAACCATAAATGGGAGAGAAAGTTAATTTCTCTAACAAGCAAACACCCTAGTGCTGTTGGTTGTTACCATTTCACAAAGAATTTTGCACAGTTCACCTTAAAGTGTAGTGGCCAATGTGTCAGAAAATAAACTAGATTTTTTTGCAGTGTGTCTGAGAAATGTCAGTCTAACTCTGTAACTTTAACACGGGCCTTCTTTTAGGGTAAGTTGGGGCAGTAGTTCCAACTCTATCTTTAATGTGGTGACTTTTTTGTACTGCTCAAACTGAAAGGGCTCAGTGACCAATAAGTCATTGTTAAAGATCTGATAATGCTGTTTAAGAGAAGAATTTAACATGGATGCAAATGCTGTAATAGTATTTATATACTTTGCCTGTTTTACACTGGTGTCACCGTCTGCAGAAGGTAACTCAATGACATTGCTCTTTCTTTGAGGTGCTCTTTATGGGTGTTAAGCTTAAAACCCAGATGGGATGCTAATTGCATTTTGCAAAATTTTGCAGAAACAGCATTCTGTGCCCAGCTGGATGCAGTAAGCCAGGATACAGACAGTAGCACTCTAAAGCAATCAACCGTTACACTCATCCATCAGGTTGCAACTATGTTCCCTCACCCTTAGTGGCCCCACTCTCTCTGGTGATTTTATTACTGCAGCCACCTGAATGTAGGGGGAAAGGATTGGAATAGGAGAGCTGGATACAGTTCACCCAGGGGTGACACGAGACCTTTGCCAGGCCAGATGTCTGCAGGGCCCTGTTGCTGCAACCGATTCAATGTGTGGCTGAGTTATAGCAAGCCTATTGCAACTGGTATTGTCCATGCCAGCTCCCTAGCTGCAGGATCCAAGGCTTTTAACGCAGGGCATGTCAGAAGTGTTTGGGTGGAGGAGACTGGGGTCAGGTTGCAGGCAGATCATCACTGAAGTCCCATCAGTTGTGGCTGGATGAAAAGTGCCTGCGTCGCATCCAAGTCTAGAAGGAATGTGACTGTGGTTAGCTGCTTTGTCACCATACACACAACTGACTGCCATATGCTTGTTTTACTTCTCCCTACAAAACAAATGGCTCACGCTGAGATGCTCCCCCTGCAATGATGAAATCTGTTCTCATTGATTTACCACATGGACTGCAGTAGGCCTGCCCCAGTTCATCCCTTGCAGCTACCTTTAATAGTCCTTGCTTCCCAATATGCTGGGACACAAGGACAGAGTCCGGATGGCTTTTGGAGAACTGGAAATGGGCTACAGAGATTCACACTGAAGCTGCTGGTGCCAAAATCTATTTGGGCCAGGTGGGCGGGAGAGGGTCCAGGAGCAGCAGTTTTTGGGCAGGAAAGGCCTGGCACCCTATCCTGCTTTAAGGATCGACCAGTCACTTTCACAAGCATGTCATTTAAAATGCCCTTTTTCTTAAAAAGAACAAAAACAAAAATCCTTGAATATTCAACATTTATTAAAAGTGCAATAAAAAATAAAGTTTTCTTGTCCCTGGGACACATGACTAGAGCTGCCAGCCAGTAAATACAGCCACATTACAGCGTTGTACTCTTTCTTCTATCCCTGTTGTGCCGTGGGAGAACAGGAACTCCAGCACTGCCAGCTAACGCCACAGCCCAGCAAGTCCATGAGCCGGCACAGACAACGGAAAAAGGAAACGCTTCCTTAACACTTGCCCAAGACAAGCTCTCCTGGCATGCAGGCAGAGGACTCTTTCACTGGAGTGAGGGGTCTTGCAGAAAAGGAGGTTCTTGGCCAGAGCTGTCTGCAGGCCTGCAGCTGCAATAGCAGGAAGTGCTGCCAGTCAAAATGGAGATGCACTAACAGAGCGGGAACATTGACACTCCGAAGCACTCTCTCTTTTCTCCTTCCTGATGTTGTACCAAATTAAGCATTTCCCACAGCTCCCCTATTTTGTATACAAAACATTAGCCTCACCATACAAACGTGGGGGACTAACACAGGCCATCCAGCAAGCCAGCAGCCGAGTGAGGAATAGAACTCAGCAGCAGCAGCAGGCCGTAAGTCTTTGGATCAGTCTAATGTGCTGATGGCATATGTGGCGTTTCCCTCTGGCTGCAGAGCACACAGATCAGTTACTTCCCTAATCCTTCTACCAGCAGCTTCAGGAGATCTCTTAGCTCAAGTGTCATTAGAGAAGAAGGTTCCATGCGCGTGCCCCACTTGTGTGCATGTCAGACTCTAGTAACTGTGCAGCATGCAGATTTTGCTATCAGACGGACAAGTCCACTGCACCACACTGGTTTTCTGCAGACTCCAATAGCAGGGGTTGCTCCAGGGTCAGGATCTAGGTGCTTCAGCAGTGTTGCATTAAGTGCCTAGGTCTAGAACAGCGGAAAAGAGGTGCATTTTCTAAAGGAGTGAGCAAGGGGGGCATTTACAAAGATGCTCTTTGCATCATACCTAGCTCCAGTCCACGTGCTCAGGGCATCTCTTCCATGGCAGTAAATTAACCCAGGATGCAGTTTAAACAGCTCTAGCTGTGAAACGAGTGACATCCGTGAAGTGCAGCAACAACTGGGTGATTGTCCTTAGCAGGCAAAGCTCTTAAACCTATCATCATTTTATTTGAAGTTTTCACAAACCAATTTTCTTTAAAAATTAATTTTTTTTAAACAAAAAAAAATTAAAACTGAGCTTTTATGCCCCGTGAACATCCAGAGGCACTTGCACATAAATATCAGCCTAAGTGAAAAAGGGAACGGAAAAGGTCGCTCCTGTAAATAAGTTAGATCAAGGCGTGCTTCTAAGGTGTGCACTCTGTCCTGCTCAGATGCTTTCAGTTCCTCGCTGGATCCAAGGTGCTTAGAAGGGGTTGAGGGGAGGCAGCGATGGCAGAACTTGGAAAGTGTGGATGTAAACATTGTAAATCCTAAGAGAGGAGAGAGAGTGTCAGCGATTATGTTCAAGAGTGACACACACGAAAGACAGACAAATGAGAGAGAGACTCCCAGTACGTACGTGTATGCTTCTCTCTCCAGTATGCAACTGGAGATGTGAATGCAGCACACGGGGACATACCTGTGCTAGGATGGCTAAAAATAGCAGCATAGCTACGGCAATCTGGGTTTCAGCCATACAAGAGAGTACCCAACATTCGGGAGGCTCACACCAAAGTCCACATTACTGCATCTATAGGGCTATTTATAGCCATGCCTACTCAAGCTGCAATCCCACCAGACTGCAGTGTAGACATACCCTCAGTGTCCACACTAGGAAACCAATAGTGGATTGGAAACCATCTCAGCTCGCACCACTGATCTCACTTTAAGGCAGATTTAAAAAAATGGTTTTTTGAGTTGTCCCATTTCCCACCACCCAATCATCAGCTGGGCTCTCTCCGTGCTGCACAAACATGCTAAGGTCTGTTAAAGGGACCCAGAACACAGCTGATTTTCCCAGTGCAGATTGGGCCACACACTGCAGGGATGATGCTAAGAGGGACTGGAGCCAACAGCATCTAGGCAGGGTTCAGTGCCAACCGCTCAGAAAACCAAAGGGGAACACCTGTACCTGTGCAGCCTCCATTGAGCTCCCCTTCATCTGCCTGTGTTATTCATCCCTGAAACCTTTGGGCTTTTGATGTTCAGGTTCTCATAGACTGTAGCCGAGTCATCATCGGCCCTGTAAGGACATGCAAAATCTGGCCGTGAGTACTCCCGTTACTTTCAGAGAGGTAGCCGTGTTACTCTATTTCAGCAAAACAAACAAGACTCCAGATTGCTTGGGGGCCCTTGAACAGAATTCCACATCTTTCCCTCCACAACCTTGTAGATGGCAAGGCTGGGAATTAGCCCCCATATACCACACCCTAGCCCACACACTCCCCCTTTACTCCTGCCATCCCTCATACATTTAACATGTACTTCAACTGGGCCCTGAACTTTCACCCAAGATTCTAGCCTTTATATACATATGCAACACTGGTACATGATCTGAAGTGAGAATAGCCCCAGGGCTTTATATACATCTAAAGACAGGTCTAAGTCAAAACCAGGGCCTTACTGGAAGGGGGGAGGTAGATAGAAATCTGGATCCAGTTTTGATTTTTGCAAACAGACCGACTTATTCAGAATGAGCCCATCCCCAAATTCCAGATCCGGGTAACCCTGAGATTCACTTGAAATCAGCCAAGACTGTGAAATAGTGAAATGCAATATTCAGCAATGAGAGAATCATTTTCCACGTTTGATCCCTCACTACTCTCATCCTGAGAGTCATTTCAAGTTTCAGGATCCAATGCCACCAAGAACTCCAAGTGGAGCCTCCAAAATTTGGAACATTTAGACAGGTGGCATCATCCAGCAGGGTCTAGCTTGGCTTGGAAAGTTCACAATACTAGGTCTTATAAAGTAACTGCCAACTGAACATCCCTATGATAGCTGCAAAAATGGGACAGATCAGCAGGCTGGGGAGTTCCCTGGAGTGGCTATAACTGGCCACATAAGTATTCATACTCCTCCTCCTGGTAGTGCGCTTAGAAGTATTCACGTGTGGAAGGAAGTGGCTGAGTGAAAGAGGGCCACCATTGGGGGCTACGGTCATTCAGTCCCATCCTCCATCCTCCCACCATGCAAACTTACACCATCTGAGCTCGCGGTGGGAGGGGCTGCCCTTTGGCTCTGGCTTTATCCATTGGAGGGTATCGGATATTCAAGTAGTCTCCCTCTTTCCTCTTATTCCGCTGAAAGAGAGAAAGCAAGGAGCTGAACTTCCACTAGAGGCAAGAATGTAAGCACAGAGGAGAAGTAAAGAGTAGGGCTGGGTAAGGGGGAATTAAAGGAACAGAGACTCTTCCACAGCACTGATGTAGAGCCCAGCTTTCCATGGTTGAGATGCTGAAGAGAAGAACAGCGGCGAGCGCAGCTGTAAAAACACATGCGCTTCATTTCCCGACCTTCTCTTTATAGGATCACTTACCAAGTTCTAGAAGGCAGGGCATGCATTTGAAGCTACATGTGCACCTGGAGTAGCCCAACAGGCCCCAGAACTAACAGGTAGGGCACCTGGCTCCATGCGGCTCACGTAATTGCCTGGTTTTTAGAGTTAAGACCTCCCTTATTTTCCCTATTAAGCAGAAATTGGTCCAAGCCCATCCTCCCTGGGTCCACACCCAGGAGCTAGATTGGGACTAACTTCATAGCTGGGGATGGCTGGGGATTGGGCAGGCCGGGCTTGGATCTGGATGTCCAGCATTTGTGTTCAGTGATTTGGATTCACTCCATGCCATCTCCCTTCAGATCCGCTTTTCTGACTGGGGAGGTTCAGTTCAGAGCAGATTCTGCCCCAGAGCCAGATCCTACCAACATGCTGAACATCACTGTGTGTCAAATTCCAAAGGGGTAGCCGTGTGAGTCTATTGTAGAAAGACAACAGAGTCTTGTGGCACTTTTAAAGACTAACAGATTGTCTCACTGTGTGTGTTCCAGTTGCGCCTCTTGGGCGGGAACAAGACACACCTGCTCTTCTTCTAGTCTCTTCTGCTCCGTCTCAATGTACTGCTGAACAGCCATGTAAACGAACTTGTACTGTGCCTCCGTCTGCACCATGCCAGAACGCTGCCTGCGCACCATCTGGATGGTTTTGGGGATGTCTATGTCACAGTCCAAACCTGCTCAAGGGAAAGAAGCAAAGGATCAGGAATTGAGAGAGATCTGGGGGTAGGAGTGGAGGCAGCCCCTTCCCCTCTCACTCCCAGGCACCAAACAGAGGCACATCCTTTGTGCAGCTTGGAAGGCATGAAATTAACCCCTCTGGAAGAGCCCTCTCGGATTTAACAGAGAAGGGCTACTCATTTGCCCATGGACGGAATTCTCCTGCAGACAATGGTGGGAGAACTCCATCCTGGCTAAGTTATTTTGGAGGATGGGAGCTTCGAGAAAGGAGATCCCTCTCCAGGATGTGCTAGAGTTTGGTAGAGTGATTTCCGTGGAGGCCCATGGGCTGTCCACCACACTTCTCCATAAAGAGGGTTTTATGGAGGCACTCCGGGTGAACTGGCTCCATGGAAGCCAATGGCAGAACTCAGTGAGGCCAGGAGCTCACCTTATCACCCAGAACTTGCTGTGGGGCCATGGATGTGCTTATTTGTTTGGGGTGGGCACGTACTACTTTCCTAATGAAGCAGAGCCTGTTCCCCCTTTGCCCACCATCTGAGAAATATAAAACTTAAGAAGCCTTCCCCGCTTCCTACATCCTCTAGATACTTTCAGATCAAAGCCCATGCCCACAGACATATGACAGAACTGAATCAGAGCTCTTCAAACTCATTGCATGTATAGAGGGATTGGGTTAGACGATGCTGCCGTTTTGAAACCAAAGGAAACGCCCTGAGGCAAGGGGGCAGCTAACACTGTGGGACAGATCAGTCGCCATACCTTGCCGGTGAATAATGTCCACCAGGATATCAATTACTATGATCGTGCCTGTGCGTCCTATTCCAGCGCTGGGGAGAGAAAAGAAGGAGGGAATCTGTGGGAACAGCCAAAAAACTGTGTCCCAAAACTTTAGCGAGCTGGTTCAATTCAGCCCCTCCACGGCGCAGTAAGCCCATCAGAGACGGTGTTTGGAATACTGGCTGTAAAGAGCTGCCGCAGCAGAGTCCAATGGCCGAGGCCAGGAACTGTGAAACCAAACCCAGATTCTATGTCTGGCTCTGACACAGTCCTGCCTCTGGCTCCATCTGTAACAGCCTCGAGAAGTGCTCAATATTGGCCCTACACTAAGGGAAAGGGAGGCTCATTTCACAGCCCTGGTGTTGCCGAGGCCTCCTGAGCAAACAGCTCGTTTAACAGATGTCACCTCTGTTCGTTAATTGCTCACAGGAGTAACAGTTCCCTCTAGCCACACAGGGACATTTTCACCACTGGCCACCAACACAATCCCCGCTGGCTGGTGCGTACCTGCAGTGCACTATGATTGGCCCAGAGTCCGGAATGCTTCGCTGGGCTCGGTTTACTTGGTCCAGAAAGCTGAGCACACCTCCTGGCTCATTGGGGACCCCGTGGTCTGGCCAGCTGAAATACTGGTAGTGCTTTATCTGTCTGGGACGCTCTTCCTGTAAGAGTAAGAGCCCGGCGCTTGGTCAGAACACCCCAGGCGCCACAGACAATACAATACACTTCCCCACCTTCCCACAGAAAGAGATAGTTCTCAACCCCAAGACGCTTACAATTCAAGTAGAAAATGAGAGAAATGGGTAGATACAACCTAAAGACAGGCGCAGAGACTATTCTGCTAGGATGGAGCCCATCTGTATCCCACACAAGTGAATAGGAGTGTGCTGACAAACGCCAAGGAGGGATTTGTTTACTGGGGAGGCAGGGGACGCTCTGCCATGCTGATCACACCGGCCCACATTTAAGAAAGTCTCTCACAAAGCCAACAGAACTGCAGAGCCAAAGGCACAATGGAACGAGAAGCATTCCTTGCCATGCTACAGCAACCAGAGCTGGACGGTGCTAGAAGGCAAATGAATGCAAGGACTGGAACCGGGGATGATACCAGGAAGAGCCGCATTGCTAAGATAAATATTTCTACCAATAGTGCAGAGCTACGTAGCTCCAGACCAGCTCAGCAAGGGTCCTTCATTGACAAAACAAGAGGCCTCTTACCCGGTCTAGCCGCGTGATCTCCAGCTCCCGGAGGTAGTAGCCCTGTGCCTCGCGCTCACTGATGATCCGCACGCAGATGCGGCCGTACTCCTTGGTGCAGTTCTTATCAGGCCAGTAGCGAAAACATTTATTCTGAAGGGACAGGGGAAGAATCAGTAAGGGGCTTTGCTCATCACTCTGGACCAGCAAACTGGATGGAACCCTCTGGAGTCCAGCAAGTGGAGCCTGCTGTACTGTGGCAGCGGAGCATAGCAAGACCTCCTCAAACTCAATGTCCCTGGCTGGCTAGGCTGCAGCAGGGACATCCGCGTCTAAAAGCGTGAGCTGCTATTGTTTGAACTTGAGGCCCTCATTCTGTTAGGAAAGGCTCTGGAATAGTCCCCAACCTTGGTATGGGACCCAGCCACCGCTAGTGGGGGACAGAGCACCACTCAGAGGCTTCCATCAGCACTTCCATAGAGGCAGGGGGATCCGAATCACTGAGAGGACATGCAACTTGCTTAATGGCCCACCAGTGACGAGCCAGGAGGAGAACCCAGGAGCACTGACCCCCCCACTCTCCCATCCCTCTTGTAAGAGACCAGCTGACGGTTCCAGCAAGAAGGGGACTTGCAGGCGGTTAAACCACCCAGAGTTTAATTGGGATGGAGATCCCTGCCCCCGAGCCACATTGGCTCTAGGGACCCTTCATGGGAAGGATTTTCTGGCCTGTCAGACAAATGCCTATGGCTAACCTCACAGGAGAAGGTCCCTGTTCCCTCGACATCACACCTATTCTGCCAGTACTGTGCTGGCATGAGTGGGGCAGGATTTTTGCAAGACAGGGAGCAGGACTGGATCAATGCAGGGGCTTTAGGGGCTGCAGCCAACCCCCCCCCCCCCCTTTGGCTTGGGGCTGGGGCTAGAGCCCCTGAACTGATTCAGCCCTGGCTGGGCTAGCAAAGGTTCTGGGTTTTTTTTCGTGTTCCTCTATAGCATGGGTCACAACTCAATTGCTGGTGGGTTCTCTGTACTTAAGGTCCGGACCATAATTTGAGGACTTTAAAAACTTAGTCATAGGGTGGAGATTTATTGCAGGGGTGGGTGAGGTTCTGTTACCTGCATTGTGCAGGAGATCAGACTAGATGGTCATACTGGTCCCTTCTGATCTTAGAGTCTATATAGATCAATCAGTATAAATTAAGCAAATAATATTAATATAATAGCAGTTATATAACCTAAACTGACCTCTCCTCTCTATATAACCCTGCTCACTTATGCCAGTTATCCCAGAATACCTTGCATTTGCTGAAGCAAGCATTTGGCACAAGCAGACAAGAAGCTAGTCAAAATAAAATTTAAAAAAAATCAAGACACCGTTTGCTCTGTGTCTTAGTAAAGCTGTGGAAGCAGCTCTGTGGAAGGTTACCTGAAATGGCTAGTATCGAAAACAAAAATCAAGAAGGACCTAGGACAAAAGTTAGGGAATTGGGACAAACAGATGGGCTGGATTTTAGGGATATATAAGTTGTAAAATCATCATATAAATAATACCAGATGGAATGGGCAACTCTGGGATCACATCTTCTGAGTAAGGTGAGTAACAACACTACAGGAAACAGCTTCCCGGAGGTTGGTATTGCATAGAATCTTTTTCTTGTCCTATACTATTGGCTTCCAGCAATCTACTTGACTGACAATGGTCATCTGGACTCAAATATATTTCACAAACTAAAATATGGTAAAACAATTATCAATAAACCACACCAGTGATGTCTTTTAGTTCAAGCACAGCTTATACCAGCAAAAGAGTGCTTTTGTGGTTATAGTTTACACCACTTCCCTGACTGAAATAAGCTATTTTGGGAAGAGCAGTTTGCCAATATGATAGCATCAGATCTAGGGCCGTATAAATATGTTATTTAAGAATAAAACATGATTTAAAACCCACCACCCTAAGCAACACTGATGTACTAGCAAAAGTTTCCAGAGTAGACACAGCTTAATGACCTCTCCTAATCAGTGGAAGCCATTCTGACCAAGCTTTATTGGTATTGTAACACAATCCTTAGGTCCTCCCCACCTCTGTGGGAGCTATGGCAATACATCAATACCTGCATATATAATTATACAACTTGTATATGCTCTAACTCATCCCTTCCACTCCAACCAACCCCCACAACTCTCCATGTATATTGTAAGAAACACAACTCCTCCTCTCTTCTGTCAGCAGCCATTTTGCAATGGCTCAATGAAATTGTCATCTGTGGGATGACCCATAAATATTTATCCTACCATACAGATCAGCTGTGAAGGGGGAAATGTTCTGTTTCTTTTCTGAGCAAGAGTGAAAGCAACATTGCCATGCAAAGGCATGATAATTGCGTGCAAACTACGTACAGCCCAGTTAACTATATCCTGTTATCACTTGGAGCTTCCTCCGCTCAGCTGTAAGCACCTGCTCAGTCAAGGTTGAAACAAAGTCATCAGACGCATTAAAATCTGGGAATATTCCCACAGCCAAGAAGCCACTTCCCTGGTGGAAAGAGACATACAATTGCAATAGAGTGAATTCTAATAATATGCAATTTTCAACTCAGGTTACTGGTGCTGTGGGTAAGGTGAGGCAGTTGTCCATACAGGGTAACATGAGCAAGTTAACAGTCTGTTGAATTGCAAGACATTAACTGGCTATGATTCCCCTTCAAATTCCAATAGACTATTCAGGCTCATCGTAAGCCTGTAGCAATTACTGAAGAATTAGACTGGATCACTAAAACAGCTAAGCAGATACATGTTGAAATACCTATTAGAAAAGCTCTTCCTCTATTCATGCTGACTCCACTGGTAAGGGTTTGCAAGCGACATTTATCCTGGCCATGCTGTGAAGTAGGTCAAATGGGCTGGGCAGGAGGTTGATGCCATAGCCTTTCACCCCTGGAGATTTGGGTTCCCCCCCCAAAAAAAAACCCCAACTAAAAAAAAAAAAAATAGGCTTAAATTTGACTCTATGCCTCATCTTAATTGGGCACAATTGGGTGAAGATTCTTACAGAGATGCTAGGCACTGGAATGAGGAAGGGGGTGGCTAGGAGTGGTGGGCACAGAAAGAGGAGGTGGACAGGAGGGGAAATAACCGATGATGCCACAGGTCAGGGTTGAGATGCTGAGAGAGCTGTTTCTGGACTGAAAGAGCATGGGAGCCAAGTCAGGGCACAGGTGCCTAAAGCTCATTAGCAGAGCAAGCCTGGGATGGAATAGAGTGCTTGACAGTCCCTGGTGCTCTGTGTCTGGCAAGTTGGCACGGCTCATTGTCACACATGGCCTGCATCTGACTATTTCCATTAGTTAGTCACCATCATGGAAGCTCCACCAGGTTGACTCTCAGCCAATCACCGATTTTTCCCATCCAAAACTGCCTGGCCAACAGGAGGGAGGAAAGGCACCTGGCAGGCAAGAGGTTCCCATAAAGACCGCACCTTGGTCTGGCAACAACCTGCAACATGAAATACCCACCCTGCCCCTCTCCATTTCTTTGGTTGTCATGACTATGACATGAGTGTTTTCTTGGTACACCATGGCCCAGAAGTCATTCACCGTTGTCTGCAGGCAGCCTTGTGTGGCAATGTAGACTTTGCAGTGCTCTGAGCTCCTCCCATCTTCGGGTATGCTCTGGGTATGGAAAAAAGGAATAGGAATAAGGGATCAAGGACTGCCTCAGTGCAGCCCCTAGCAGGGAAGATGGGAGAGTCCTTCAGGATATGACAGCCTTGCACTGCGTGAGCTGTCCAGTAGAACATCTGCCACCTGATGTTAACAGGTTTTCCTCCAGGGATCAATCTATAGTAGACACCTGGACACCGAAACTGTTCTGCTTGCCATTTCTAGCTACTCTCTACCAATGTAATCATCTCCCTGCCTGCAATGCCCACTCTAGGGCCTCACCACCATTTACTCAATGCCAGGTGCAGCTCACAAGACAGCTGCAGACATTCAAGTTGAACCAGACTGGGGGGGGAAAAAAAAAAAAAAAAAAGAAAAAAGTGACTGCATCACTTGGGAAAGGTTAGGTGCTTAAAACACGTGAGCTGTTGACTGCTGGCAATCTGGCTCCAAATCAGCTTCAGCTCACGGGTGAGAATGAGTTTCACCTAGCAGACAACCTTCTGCAAGAGAGCCACTTAGCTTCAGGGTGACTGGCAGCCCCTGCTCAAGGAAGATTGAGGTTAGAAGAGTGACTCGAGACCGAGGTGGCACTGGAACGGCTGTGCAGGAGTAGTCAAGCCACGGTACCTCGCAGTAACGGCCAAGCCTCATGTCTGGAAGCACATGAGCTGTTTAAAATAAAGGCCAGCTGCCCACATGGATGCATCTGAGCATTCCTGCCCTCTGTGCCAAAGTCTTGCGGCATTTTCTGGCCACCCAGAACGCCAGTGGTACCAGTGCTAGTCTCAGGGCTCCTGCACCTCCCTTGAGATGACTTGACAAAGCGCTGGCTCCAAAGACTAAATAGCTGGTGGGCGAATATCAGGAAACTGCTTGGGGTGCAGGAGGATTCTCAGCATCCTCAATGTATCTGGCCCATGACTAGCAAAAGCTGGGCTTTCCCTTCTGAAGCTCCCTCATGGTGTCTTTCGGCCTGCTCCTGGGTGGCGAGGGGCAGCCTTTGCTTCCCCCAACCCTCAAAGGCCATCTTTACCTCCCCGCATACCTTGATGTAGTTGGCATTGATGTAGTCGGACCCTGATATGCTCTCATCTACGTCTCGGAGTGCGACCCGTGTGGTATCGACTGCACAGGAAGAGAAGCCACATTCTTGAGTCTCATGCAGAACTATCACTGTGTTCCACACCAGCCCCAGGAGTTCACCCATGGCAGCTCCCAGCAATCAGTTGAAGGCACAGACCACTCACACCTGCCCCAGCCCTAATAGAACCGGCTAGTCTAATTGCATCCCGTTCCAGAGCGGAGCAGGAGAAGTTCCCTTAGTGACTCACGAAGGCAGCCCATTCTGCCTGGCTCTGGTGGTCATCACACACCTGTAATTTAGGCCACACTCCTGGAAGTGCTCAAATACTATGGTGACAAGCACAGCCGAACAAACCTAAGCCACGACTGACTTCCCCATGATTTAGTTCTGCTTTCATGTGATTTTTGGCAGACACCAGTGAGGCTCAATGGAGCTCTGGGGCTTGTTTGATCTCTGGGTCCAAAGTGACAAAGGTGAAAAGGAAAAAGCATTTGCTAGAGTCCCTGTGATGTGAAAGTGCTGGGTTCTGGAAAGGGAAAGGCAGGGCGCTGAGCTAAATGGCCCACTGGGTTGATCAGATAGGTAAATCCCACGTTCCTAAGCAGATGGGCAATGATTCACTGTGTCTCAACACTGGCCCAGGCCTTCTAAATACCATGCTGTCCCAGCCCTGAGCATCCAGAATCAGGGCCAACTGTCCCCAGGGCAACTCAGAGGTTAGAACAACAGACTATGTTTTCTTACAGGGGAGGATGTTCTTGTAGCGATTCTTTGCTTTGTTCTCCACACGCTGTCCTTCCTTCCTGGGGTAGAGGAGTTTGCACTCTTGCTGCTGCAGCATCTGTGGAGAAGGGGACACTTGAGTGAACGGTGACATAAAAACAAAGGGCTGTCAGCTACTAGAGACAGATTGGGGAGGGGGGCTGTTCCCTTCGACATGGCATTAGAGAGGTGGGGAGCCAGGAGGCGGCTCCTTGAGAAACAATTTCCAGGACCGGAGGAGAGGAGGGTAAGATGAGGAGAGGGATTCCTCAAACAAGGCCTGGGATGGGAGGAGGCAGTGTAGGGAACTCTCTCAGATAGGGCAGGGTAGCCAGTGGGGCTCCCTTTTATGCTCAGACCCTGGACAGGCCTGATCTTTCCTCAGGTGGGTGGTAGGGGAGTGACACGCAGCACGTCTCCCATACCTCAAATTCTTCCCAGAACCCTTGCTTGGCCTTCTCGCTGTGATCTGCCATTTTGTTTAGCTCCTTCACTCGATTTTCGATGTTGGCAGCGTTGATGCGCGTGGTGTTAAAGGGCTGGAAGGCAGGCAGGTGCAGGCATGTTTAAAACACACAGACACACACACACCCTGTGAAACTGGAACTTCCCTCCCACAAGGGCCCATTGCTGTCTCCCCCCCGCAATAGCTAGAGGATGGGCTTCAAAGGAGAGTCTTTCCTGCACCTCCCCCCCATTCTATGCCTGATTCTGCAGTTGTAAGGCTGAGCTAGCAACAAGAGAAACACAGTGTGCTGGGGTGAACCACGCGACTGCTGGGTCTACAAGCAGGAGTCTGGCAGAGAACCAGGCTCTGCCACTCAAAGATGGCAGCAGAGTAAACTCTGCCTGTGGACTAGCCACTAGATGGCAACAGAACCACGGTGTCAGTGGGGCAGCCGAGTGTGCAGGCAGTGTCACACCGCTTTGACACCAGAGGGAATGGGAACTACGATTCACAGCTGACTTGGCCAGTGCCTGACATGCCCAAAGCCTCGATTTTTTGCCAACGTGCAGGTTCCTCCTTCAGTGTGAAATTAACTTGCTGTTTCCAGAGGGGTGGTAAAAACAGGAGAGGAGGAAAGGGAGGTTCTTCCAAATGAGCTGAGCAGGTGACAGACTACCACTGATTCCCTGCTGCAACCATGGCACTCCCACCTCAGTTTCCCCAGCTGTAAAATGGGCAAGCATTCTTGGGAGGATTATTTAATTGCACCTAATCCACCCTTGTTATTAGCAGGCACCTGTTTCAGATGAACCACCGCTCCGGATTTCTCCACCATGGGGTTTTTCTTATAGTGCTCTACCAGGTCCGTGAGAGTATCGAACCTCTCACCTCCACCAACGTCGTACTTCCCATCCGGCTGCGGGAAGAAGCAGCAAGTTTTCAGTGGTATGGGATCCAACCATGCACCTGATCCTATTCCCACTGGAGTCAGCAGCATGCTTCCCGCTGGACTCCAGGGGAAACAGACTGGACTCCTGGAGAGCAAGGGTAACTAATTCCCCATCCTAACAGTGAATGTGAAATTTCCCACCTGGTAACGGATCATCACATGAGTCACCCGTGGCTTCCGGTCTCCAGTCTCCATCTTGTCTTCATTCGTCAGCACTGATAAAACAAAGTCTCCCGGCTTGCTTTGGCTTTCCCGCACCAGAAAGCTCCCCGGCTTGCCCTTCTCCGTCAAGAGCTTCTCTGCCTCCTTGCCAGTCAGGTGCCCATGGTACCACCTGGGAGAGTGGAACAGGGAATCAGGGTGGAGGTGAGACACACAAACATGGTAGCACTCAAAGAGAAAAGATTTGCCTCCCTACAGACAGGGTGGTGATTCAGATGCCACTGAGATGGGGCCAAACATTTTTGGTGATGCTACCTGACAACCAGCAAGAGCAGCATTGCTTCAGCTTTTATTGCAAATTCAAATGAGACAGAGGAAAGAGATGAGATCTTCTCAATATAAACTCAAAGTGCTCCATGAACTTACGCAAAGGGGGCACAGCAAGCTATCCTCACCATTGCCATGGCCTTCCAGAAACACTGGCCTCACAGTTCTCATCCCCACCCCAAAGTAGGAAAGTCCTCAACTTAGATTATTTAGGAGTGAAACTCCAGTGACATTTGTTCCTGTATGTTACAATGGCAAATCAACACTTCAGTAGGCTGAGAGGATGCAAACATCAGGACTTTTATTTGCCCCTCTGGATAAATAAAAAATGGCAGTAGCCTCAGATCACACAGTGGTTTTAATATACTAATCTATCCCTCTGGGATCAGATCCTCATTATATTACAAGTGAAATCAGTCTAGCAGATCTCATTAGGGAATGTCTGGGGTTAAAAAACAAAACCAGAAAACAAACCCCAAGACAGACACAGTAGGAGACTCAGAGTTAACAGGTTTCGGTCAGCACAAGACCCCAGCTAGAGGAGCAGAGATTGCTGTCCCAGCAGAACAAGCATTGTAGGTCTCTGTGACTGTCACAATGCCCCCACTAGTTCAGCCACTCACTCTCTGGACCACCAAACTCAGCTAGAGATGTAGGAGACCTGAGGACAAATCAGTGACGGGCCTGCCGCTTTCTGCTGTGCTGAGAGTTTGGGAAAACAGTAGGACTTCATGTGCTCCAAGAAATTCAAATCCATCTCTTGCCTTGCACAGAATTACCTCCCTATCTGGCCCTGCTTTTAAAATGCAAGACATTTATCATTCCACACCTTCTCCACTAGATGGCAGCTCTGATATGCTCTGGACAGAGGGCACAAGCTTTAATTAAGTAAGAAATCACACTGAAATAGCACTTTTCCTCTGCAGAGCTTCAAGCACTTTACAAAAAAGTGGCTATTTCCCCTACTGAGAGGTCATGTTACTTGCTTAGGGATGCACAGTGCAGAAACCAGGCTGGCTGAGACTAGAATATAGTTCATCCCAGCTTGCAGTCCTCTGCGATAACTGGAACGTAGCTTTTATTCCTGGACAAATTTTAGTAGCTTGTTCACTCAGGTTCAGCAGCCTCATTAGTTTAGCTTTGACAACGGAAAGCTGGTCCAGTGATTGGAGCGTTAGGAGACACAGGGTTTGTTTCCTGCTCTAGCACAAACTTCCTGTGTGATTCCAGGAGAGCGTATGTTTCTACGCATGCCAGTCTTCCAGCCGTAAAAGAGGGGTAATTTTTTTCTCCTAGTCTCTGTCTACTTAGATTTAAGCTCTTCAATGCAAGTACCATCTACATACAGCAACTAGCACAAAACAGGCCTCTCATCAGCATTGTAAGACGGATGATGTTAAAGCAGAGTTTCCCTTTGCTTCAGAGCACCCGACGCCCATGCTCGGTCAACAAGTTAATTACGGCTCTGTGCAGATGCCACTTGGCTCCCAGTTTGCTGAGGCTAGCTCTAGGCCTGCAAGCCAGACTGCCAGGAATTCAAAATGGCCCAAAATACTTTCCATGGACAATGCAATGGCATCACGTCACATCTCAGCAACTTGTCCTAGAGGACAAAGTTTACAGAGTGGGAACTAGCGAGGCTGGTCCTTCAAAAATCCCGACTCAGCAGGCTTTGAGGACAGCAATCATCATACCGCCTTGAGCTGTGGGGCACCTGAAGAGCAAATAACTTTGCACCCATCTGAGAACGTATTAGGATTACACGTATGGGTGAATTTTATTGCTGCTGAAATTGATGGAATGACGGCACTTAGCTAGAGCTAGTCAAGCACTGAGCAAACGTCCCACACATTCTTCTGCAAACATGCCTCTGCTGTTCCAAACCAGAGTCCCACACAGCTTTGTCAATCTACATCTGCACCCCCAATGTGTAATACCAGGGGGCTTCCATTCCTCCAGGACTTCTGCTAATGCTGGTTGCTGCCTGGCTCTTCTCACACGGCAGGGTGGAATGAGCAATGAACCTCTCAGCAACCAAGCAGCAAATGAGCCAGAGGGACTTCCCAGCCTCCTGGCCGGGGTGTCTCACATGATAGTGCACAGGGAACAGAATTGCTCCATTTCAGGAAGTGAGACTGTCACATTGACTGACTGTGGCTGCTAAAGTTAGAGTAATTAGTGGCCGGTCGTGGCATCTCCACCCCTCTGCCCATGCATTTCCCTTTCTAGTCCAGGCATGCCAGCATTCTCGGGGCATGTGACATAGGGGAAACCCAGGAGGGGAAATTGGAGCGTGAAGGTGGTGGGGGTGGGGTCACTAAGCTGGGACTCAGGGAAAGTCTCAGGATACCAGAGACAAGTTTCCAATTCAACAGAAGTCAAAGAGAACCCCAGTGTCCTGGGATCTCACGGCTGTCACAGCGGGTGAAGCCACCTCGCCCTTGCAGCCCTGCTAGATGGGACGGGGAAGGGAGAACGAGGGTCTATTGTATGCAGCTATCGGGCTCTGAAACCCAAACATGCCCAGTTTCAGGCTCCATTTCAAACCCAGCCCAGGCGCATCGTCAGCCTCAGTGCAAACCTCCTCCAGGCACAATATTGAGCAATGCTTGGGATTTGCCCGGCACGTTCACTGAGACACCCTCTGGGCAAGGTGGCAGGCTGAGAACAGCAGCTCACCTCTCCGAGGTGGGGTCCTGGCAGTTCAGAGGATATTTCAGCTCAATGACATTGCTGTTTTTCTCCCGCAGCAGCCCTTGCTGCTCAGTATAGTACTGCACCAGCTCGGCCAGGGTCGCAAACTTCTCCCCTCCATAGAGGTCGTAGTAGTCGCCAGTGTTCTGGATCTTAATGTGTGTCACCTCATCATTTCTCCTGGGGGGGGAGAAGAGAAGACATTGCATCAATGGCTGGGGACCACAGCATAGCCTGGCAGTGAGCTTCCGAGCCCAATAGCCCCCAGTAGAATTCCAACACAATGTAATCATAACAAAAGCTGTAGATGAGAGCTATGTCATCAATAGGTCTCACGAGGCTTTACAAAAGGAGGCCAGTGCCATTATCCTTGTTTTACAGATGGAAAAGTCATGGCCTACCCCATGCCTCAGTTTCCCCAAGTCAGTCAGGACGTTAGTGGCAGAGCTGGAAATTGAACCCACGTCTGCAGTACCCAGTGTTGCACCCTCTAAGGAATGGGGCCTCTCCTGATACATCCACATTCGCCAGCATCACTTCACCCAGAGTCGTATCACAGTTTTACGGAAACCTCACGTTGGATCATTAGCCATTTTTCCCCCCCAGCAATGCCCTATTCAAAAGCATCTCGAAGCCTGATTTAAAAAAAAAGAAGAGGGACAGGACATTTGCCTCTCCCAACAACTTGGGCCCTGCAGGTGCTTAAGAGTAGCAGATGGTGTTTTATTATCCACCCACCCCAGCTCCAGGCCTCAGAGCCTCAGGAAGAGGGATGGGGATTCCTTCTTAGTACCTGATAGACATTTATTCAGGCCACAAGATACAGAACTTGTGCACAAATTCTGCATGCCTGCTCCCAGTGCTCTTTTTTGTAAAGAAAAGGTGCGGTACTCAGCCAGGGACCCGGGGCCACCACCTCCAGTGGCAGGAGCCAGGTCTGCATTGCTGTGAAGAAAAGGTGCCAGTACTCAGTATCCCCGAGTACCATCACAAAACAAGCCCTACCTGCTCCAGAGCTGGGTTAGCAAGGTTTAAAAGATGCAAGCGGGACAGAGATACAGCAGCATCCTTGCACAGGACCTAGGAGCGGACAGAGGCTGCGGGCCAGGATTCAGGCTCACTGGTACACCTACCCAGCCCAAGGCAGCAGACAGACAGGCTCCTGCTACCATGCGAAAAACAGCCCACCCATCTGCCTAGGCTTCAGAACGCAAGCATGGTCTAAAGACAGCTATTTTCAGGGCCACCATAGCAGAAGCTTAAGTCTGTCGACCTAGGCTAGGAGCTGGAGTCTGTTGACCGGGGCTCACCTCCACAGTCTGCCTCTGGCTTATAGATGGACTCTAGCCCAGCATGGGAGGAGAAATGGATGCTAGAGCATGTGGTCCAGATGCGCTGCTAGACTTGTAAGGGGAGCCTACGACAGGAAGAGCACGGGGTGTTGAAGCACAGGAGTTAGATCCCGTGCACCAGCAGTGATCTGTGGAGAAAGCTTCCAGCCCACGCACCATCTGGCTTGGAAACGAAAGCAAAGACCTGACCTTGGCTAGGAACCAGCTCCCTATGACCCTTCAGCACTAGAAGACCTGGGCGTAAGGCCATCGGGCCACTGGTTCTCAGTCCAGGGCTCAAAGCAAACTCCAACCCCTCCCCTCAATCTCCAGCCCCAAGGGCCCTTCACTCTGTCTTGGTGTGTCTCAGAGCCCATAGCGCGTTTGTTTTTATCAGCTTCTTCCAAGGCCTCCTCAGCCCTTATAAAACCCAGCTGGCTCCTGCCACAGCTCTCGCTAACCTTTCCGAGAGGCAGGCTAATTGCATTTTAAATGCACTTAGAGGCCAACTGCTGAGCTCATCCATGGTGGCCAGGAGCCTGTCATTTGATGGATGAGCTGGCTTGGAGAGAGTTTTTTTTTTAATCTGGTTAAAAGAGAGAGAGAGAGAAAGGGTGGGACAAGCAGCTCCAGGCCTCTATTTGTTGCCAAAGCAACTGCTACAGCAAGATGGAGAAGACCTGGGAGGTGCAAGGGGTACGTCAGGTCCTACAGAAGAGCCACTGGGCTCTCAGAACACAAAACCAGCAAGGCACGATGAATTTATTTGGTGTGGGGTCAAAGGGAACTAGGAACCAGATCCAAAGCCCAGTGAGTAAAATCCCTTGATGTCTAACAGTCCCTAGGCAAGGCTGCTTTCGAACAGGTTCCCCCAGAAGCAGGGCGTGTGTCTCTCGGAGACAAGTCACAAGAGGTATGGTGATGCCAGGACTACACTGAGGATTTTGTGCTCGAGTGGGTACATCAGTGTTGCTATCATGCCAGGGCAAAGTCCCAATCTAGAGACATCACACTGCTGCAAGGTGGCGTTGGCGCTTCAGACAGCCGCCCCAGTGCAAGCCCTGGGTTGCACCGTGCCCCGACAGGACTCCACAGCCGTATTTTACATCAATTTAGTTGCTTCTGTGCGAATTCCCCTAGTCTCGACAAGACCTTGGAAGAACATTCCCATCTTGTTATGTGGATTGGGGAAGAATCAGAAGGTGCAGGGTACAGATAGGTTGATGTACAGTACCGGGAACCTGTGTAAGCATGCACAGAATGGCCTGCAATGTCTCCAGCCAGCCGTGAAATGGAAGCATCTCCAATGGAGCGAAGTCAGTTTGCCCCACCTGATAAGCTAGCCCTGTTTCAATGGCCATTTTGGGAAGAATAGATTTGGGTCATCAGCCAGGCTCCCAGTTGACAGCACAATCATTTTCGCATCATCAAAAGGGAGGTTTCTGCTGTCACTGCGGCAGGAATCACATGAGGACTGGAGGTCTACCTCATACCACTAAATACATTTAATTTGATCAGCAGCAGCAAGAGCAAGGGAGCAAAGGGACTATCAAAGCACATGGATCTGGTGAAAGAACGTCTCTTGTAGATACAGCCTTGGCGAGCAAGTTTCTTTTGCAGGCATGCAGCTGCACCAACCAATTATTTTATACCAACAAAGATCTTCAAGGAGTGCAGATGAGCTTTAAGTGCCACCAGCTTTGCTGAACCCTCAATGACCCAGGGCAAAATTCTGGCTTCTGGAAACAGCAGTAGCCACATGTTCTTCTGCCACTCAGCCTCCTCAAAAATTCATCTGCCACCTGCATGTTAGGTCAGATCCTCAGCTGGTATAAACCACAGGTAAGTTCCACAGTGAATGTCCATACATGCCTCTTTGCAACAATGCCCCAGCTGGGGACCTCTGGCCCTTTACCTTTGATTCTACCACAGAGGGAGACGTTTCTTAAGCTAATAATGAAGAAAGCCATGAGCACATCTGGCCTTCTCCACTGAAGTGGATGGAAAAAACTTTCACTGAGTCAGTGGAGCAGAGTTAGGCCAATGCTTAATGCTCCAGTCTACATTGCTGCAGAAATTTTGGCCAAGCAATACATAAAACACTCTCTAGAGCAGCCGGCACCGCACTCAGAGGAGCACAACGATGAGTGGCTGAATGGGAAGGGGGTGCTGGGAAGTGCTCATTATAGTGATTTGGATGCATTTGTTACCCAGCAGCAAAGCTGCATGGGTGTACCCGCTGTCTGGGTTGGGTTTTTAACAGCCTCGGCTCCTGAAATTTGTGGGTTTTGTTTGGATGCGTGGGTGGCCGGAGGACATGCTAACCACCTCGAGATTTGCGCCAAGTTAAAGCTAGAGCTGCGTAGGAGGAAACAACCCAGCAATAACACAGGAGCAGTGTTTATAACCAGCAATGAGTCCTCCACCTTTTAAGCTTCCAGGGGCTAATGGGGATGCTAGTCCAGTTTGCCATGACCCTAATGTCTGCATCCATTATGGGGATGTCTACATTCAACCTGTATGCTAGAAGCCAGGGTGAGTAGAGTAGCAACGGGCACATGCCAGGCTCTGCGGTGCCTTAAAAAAAGCTACATTACAAAGAAGCCTTTCTCCCAAGTGGCACAGCCAGAGAGCATGACACAGGGTGTTGCTGACATGGCATCACAACCTTACAACTGCACACATGACCGTGTGCATTAATAATGGCACCAAGAGGGAGCGAACTCTAGGCCAGAGTTTCTCAGCCTTTGTGCTGGTGAGCCCATTTGGACTTTTAAAAAAATAGAAAGGTGACCCACCTGCTAAAAAAAGTGGAACCTTCTATCTCCAAGGCCCCTGCAGCCCACAGGGCTCCTGGCTGGGGCCTTCTGTCCTGGCACCCCATCAAAACGCAGTCATGCCATCCTGTTTCAAAACTGCTGCTCTAGACTGTATTTCCCCGTGTTACAGATGGCCATGCAACAGTTCTGTCCTAAACTGGGTAGCATTTGACCCCATCACAATTGGCAGATTAAGTTCGCCCGCCATTTCATGCTAGAGGCTGGATATGAAGGACCTTTGCTCAGCACAGAACGCACCAGATGGAAACCACATCTTTGCTATTTAGTCAAACGCTCTCTAAAGTTTCTTTCGTCCCGCTGCTCCCTCCCCAGCCCCATTAAAAAAAATCTACAAAGCCTCAGTTCACTGAAATCCACCCTTGTCATAGGGCTGCTAGTACTGCATGGATGCAAAGGGAAAAATGGACAATTGTGGTCCTTTATCCAGGCAGCCCTCAAGGTCATGCCTAGCACAAAGGGCATTGAGCGATTTTGTCTTTTTTTTTTTTTCCCTTTCCTTTTGCAACTTTAAAAGTTTCACTGAGCAGCTTCCAACTAGGCACCAGAACCCAATCCCAGATTAACATCTTCACCCAACACAGGCATCAACGCAATGACCTCATCTGATGAGGAGGGGGGAAAAAAAAAAAGAAGAGTAGAGCAGAGATACATGAGGCACTGCAGCTGTGTCTTAACCAGCAGTATCAATGCTGTTGGGTAACAACTTGGACATTGTTCTAGCCCATGGATGCAGCACTGTTTGCTCAAGGGATCCAACTTCTCTGGAGATTTAAAAGTCAGCAAGTTCAAAGCCCTCTGAGCCAGATGATGCAGCCACTCCAGACCCCTCATTAAAAACATGAACAATTTGTGTTACAATGGTATAACCGGAGGCCCCAATAGAGATCAGAGCACCATCATGGCAAAGGTTTTCCACGAACACACACCTTTCCTACCCTGGAGGGTTTACAAACTACTTAGAAAAGAGATAAAGGTGGGAAGGGGAGAGAGAGATTTTCCATTCTATAGGTGAAGCACTGCAGCACAAGGCGATAAGGTGACTTGTGCAAAGTCACAAAAAACAAAATCGAAAAACCAAACCAAACCAAACCACAACACAAAAAACACACCAGTGACAGAGCAAGGACGCAAACCAAGATCTCTTGAATCTAGTTCCTTAGCCACCTTTCCTTTCATGACATTCATAGAAATGCTTCTCCTCACATGTTGGATGAGCAGGAATACATGAAAGAGACCTACCAGAGAGAAGAAATCTGTTCTACATGGATTGGTTAGGGAAGTGGTAATCTAGACACCCAGCACCATTCAGAAGCCATTGGATAAAACTCACTATGAGCGGTCCAAATGTTCTGCATGAACTAAGAACTCACCCAGACACTGCGCACGGCCACAGCTGAACCACAGCCCTTTTTTGATAGCTGAAATATTTGAGATTTTTATTATTTTAACATTTTCCCCTTGAGAGAAGTTGTTCCCCGGGCTCTTAATTGGGCTAATTGAGAACAGACTCAAGACTTCCAGAACAGCCTCCGTTTGGTTTCCAGGCAATTTCTAGACCAAAGACACTCAAGACGGGTGCCAAAAAGGATCACACAAAGGCAGACAGACCAGTCTACAAGTCAAAACATGAGTCATATTAGGCTGCTGCGTCCCAAAGTATTTCTGGTCATATATGTTTCATTAGGTGGAGCCACAAAGACAGTCGCAAGCTTAACAGGCAACGTGTGACCCCACTTGACAAACTGTAAAAACAACAAAAAACAAAATGTTGTCTATGCAAAACAGGAAGAGCCTCCTACGTCTTTTTGAAACTTGGTTGAACACTGCTTGGCCCTGATCAGACAATAGCCTGGGCTCTCAGCAAAAAGGCTCAGCTCTCTACCATTGCATCATGACAAAGAAAACCACGTGTTCTCCTCTTGCATTTTGGGATGCACATCCAAATGAAGAGACAGCAATGGCTCCAGTATAAACTCGAGTATCTTCATCCAGCAGGTTAATGGTTCAGAACCAGGCCAGGTGCATGAAGACAGGAACTCACCACTACCTGATATCCCAGGAGCCTTATATGAAATCAGCTGATGGGCTCAGCCCTGTTTCACTGGATAGGCATCCACAATACAGCAGTTTAGCAGAGAGGCCAAAGATCAAAAGAGTGAATTAGTCTCATCCTGGAATTGGTCTCTCCAGCTGAGGTTCAAAGCACATATGAGCCTGTGTTGTTGCTGCACTTGGTTAATCAGAAAGGCCTAAAAAACCCCAGGCTGTCAAGGTGGTATCAGTCACCAGCACTAGATTCACTCATGTGCGGCAGTCAGCTTTGGTGAGCCATGCTGTGGAGAAATCCATGTGTTGGAGCACCTCCAGTTGGATCATTTGAGGATTACCTGTTCTGTTCATTTCCTCAGAAGCACCTAGCACTGGCCACCATCAGAAGACAGGATACTGGGCTAGATGAACCATTGGTCTGTCCAAGTACGGTCATTATGTTTTCCCTTCTTTAAAGGAACACCCAGACCAGAAGAGGACACTCCAGGTGCCCCTCAGCCATGCTGAATTAGCTCCCCATCAACCTAGTCTGCCTCAGTTCACCAGGCTCCAAACCAATATCCATTGGTTTCACATGTGGAGCTAATATGCCATCTCCTCCTTCCCATCACCTTGCATGAGATAATATGGGATGGCGTCATGCAGCTAGGGCTGGCCTAACCACCTAGGGTACCAGATTTTAAGGGGTGTCAAATTAAAACAGAAGTGAATTTTTCTCTCTATTTAAAATGTATAAATTAATATGTCATCTCTTACAACATGGGAGGGAGGGAGTAAGAGGGCATCAAGTTATAGTTTGCCTAGGGCCCCAAAAGCCCTTGGACCAGCTTTGCATGCAGCAGCAACTTGGATAGCTACTTCTCCTGAAATCCTCGTAAGGGGCAGTTATGGAACAGGTGCAGAGAGTTCAATCAAGGCAGGCTCCAATAGGATCAGCAGGTGGGTAGCTGAGAGTTATCCCATTCTTGTATTCCCCACCACTTCCAAGACGTCTCTTCAATGGAGATTAGAGAGCAATCCATCCAGCTGAAACTTCCGGAACACCATACAAAACAAAAGATAAAGGAACCTGCCTCATATTACGGTGTTCCCAGGTCACAAACATCCCACCTGAGATGCTGTCAGGGATTGCCTAAGTCTGTGGTTCCCAACCTTTTCAAGCGAGACCCTCCTCCCCACCAAAGTTAACATTAGGTGAAACACGCACACCCAATCCCTCTGGCCCCACTTCTCACTGGCCATAAACATATGCAACCCCTATAAACACATAGAAATAAAAAATTACTCCTACCTGAGTAAGGAACTAAGCTTTCCCTAGCACAGGTGCTACCACATGCCCCATGTGGCCCTGCCTCTTCCCATCCCTCCTGGATTGAGAATAATGGAGGCAGGCTCTGGTGGGTTAGCTGGGGCTGCTCCAGGCCCCGAAATGACATCAATAGTACTGAAGTCTCATGGACCACTGTAATCTTCCATGCCCCTGAAGGGAGTTCCACCCCCCAGGTTGGAAACGGCTTGTCTAAGTGAATCAGCAGTGCAGCACCAGGCACTATATGTGATTTACTGGGCACATCATGGACCCAGGGTGGCACAGAGAGAGATCAAGGGCATCTAGCCAGTTATGGATCTTGTGTTGGCAGTGGTCTTTGGTCGCTGCAGAGTTTGTGCTGTGTAGATTCCTGGCTTATGCTTTCTGTACCCCTCAAAGCTTTCCATACAGAACAAACTTCCCGCCTGCTGGTCCCAAAGTAGCACAATTCCCCGACTTTGCTAGCCAAGCCAGATTTGGGAAGAACAAAGTTAATGATTCAAAGGAGGCATTCACAGGATGTACCAGGCAAACCACAGCCTCGAGTCAAACTTGTAAAGCTGAAATAGTAGCAAATAAAGCATTCAGGCCAAATTCTCTGCTGGTGACACTCCAATGAATTCCTTGAATGCTCCACAGAGCATTTGGCCCTTTATATGACAAAACAGGATTTTTACATATTTTTTGTCAGGAGAAAAATCCATCACTCGAGAAAGACTGTCTCGTGATTAAGGCACTTGGCTGAGACTCAGAACAGCTGGTTTCTTATCCCAGCTCTGACACATATATCCTTTGTGACCCTTGGGCAAGTCATTTTGTTTCTTGCTCCCTATCCATAAAATGAAAATACGCCCTTTGTCTGGCCTATTTAGACTGTGAACTCTTTGAAGCTGGGACTGTCTCCAAGTAAGCACACATACCTGATCTCAGATGGACCTTCTAGGTGCTAACATACTAACCTGCAGTGACAATTGCTTTTTACAGAATTTTGTTTCAAGACTTCCTGAATTCCTTTCAGGCTCTTTCCTCCTCACTCTGTCTATACTCTTGCAAACAGTGCCTCATTCGTAGCCGTGTATTTGTAATATTTGATTTGATCCCAGCAGTGCGCATATGTATATATAATAGAAGTTTGTCTCTCTGGTTATAGACGTAATCATCCCTATACCAGACAAATACTTTCACAACATTTTGCAGGTGGGGAAAAACCAGCCTAAATAGTCCTGTGAATAGTGAACAATAAGTGTCCTACAGAAGTCTTAATAGGGGCATCACTATGGAACAGAAAAGCATTCTAGCCACATTTTATTATCCAGAAGCATTTTCTAGCCTATCCAGAAAAGATAAGATAAGATCTGTTCCCATAAAATGTGACCTATTTACCAAGTTAATAGGGTCTTTATTAGGTGGTTTTAACAGATTTGTGTTACCGCTATGGCTCAAGGCCAGCTGTAGCTCAGGAAACTTTCAAAATACTGTTTCCTCTCGTTTAAAGTTATTTACAGAGAACTGACTAAGTCTGCAAATGGATTCTTGCTTTTCTCAGAGGTGATTCTAAATATCTGGATGCTTCAAAAGGCCAGAGACACAGCCCTGAGCACACACCACAGTTCCCACATAATAGAGCAGTCCTAACACATCGCAGGCTCTACCCCTTCTTCTACCTGACCTCCTTTTCCCTGATTAACCTCCAATACTGTTCTCATCCATACCAATCAGCCCCAGAATAAGAGGCTGTCTGTTCAGAGCCAGTATTGATCTTTATAAGATTGGGTATCAAAACCCTAAATAGCATGGTCCTTTCTTTGAACTGATAAGAGAGTTGTGAATAAGCGTGAGGAGAAAGAGCAAGCTTTTACGGTATTTTTAGAACATCTTTGCAATATGCAAATGACCTCTATACAAATCAAATGCAAGAGGACTGGCTCAGCAACCTCTGATGTCACCATTCCACACCACCCACCCCAACGTTTCACATAAACCCAATTCAGTTTTACCAACTCAGTAATATTTAAAAAATAAAAAGTGCCCCATTATTCCCCAAGGCTAGGTCCACACTGGCAAGTTAGTTCAATTAAGGAAGCTTAATTTGAACTAACTGAAGCCATGGCTACACGAGGCTTTAATTGGTTTGAATTAAGGGCTTCTTTAATTCGAACAGGGCTTCAGAAGTAAGGCTTTAATTCAAACCAACTAGTTCGAATTAGCCAATGTGGCCACGTTAATTTGAACTAATTTCTTAGTTCTAACTAACCGGCCATTGAAATGAATGGGGATTGCTAATTCGAACTAAGCAAGTGCCATGAATGGCACTTGCTTAGTTCGAACTAATTTTTTCTAGACAGAGTCCTGTGGCACTTTTAAAGACTAACAGATTTATTTATCGCATGAGCTTTCGTGGGAGAAAATCCCACTTCGTCAGACGCAATTTTTTAAATTTAAATTTTTAATTTTAGCAAATTAAGCTAATTCGAACTAACTAAAACTAGTTTGAACTAATTTTGGTAAGTGTAGACATACAAGAGCCTTGCCTACACTGGCTTTCTATGCAATTTTATTAAAATATGCCAGGGCCCTGTGAAGAGGCTCCACTTCTCGTAACCTACATGTGACAGTCCCTGAAAGGGTTGTTCAGCACTAAGTAGCCCACTGATGTGTGCACAGTTTCCTTGTTATCTGTATTCCAGTAGCATGTAGATACCCCAACAAAGATCAGGGTTACACAGTGCTAGGCACTGTCCAGACAGAATAAGGTAACATATCATCACTCTAATCTGGGCATTAGAGAGTCACTGCTGCATTTCTTCAGTTAAAGTTGCAAGACCCTTTCTGTTCTATCCTGAAGCAGGTATATCCATTATTAATTGCATTGTATTACCATTGCCGAAGTGCACAGAGCTTGAGACAGACTCAGTTAATGAAAGAATCGGTACACACAGACCCACGTCAAAAATAAAGACTGCTCAAGTAATCAAACTCCTCCTAATACTGGAATAAGATGGGCTTGCAACATCCCCAATGTGGTAACATGTTATTCTGACTAATTTAAAACTGTTTTAGGAGGGGGGTGGAAGGAAGGAAGGAAAACAGAGATGGAGACTGGACAAAAAATACAAAAACATCCAGATCTTTCACTGATTGGGAAAAAAAGTATTCGGAGTCACAGAAGTTATATGATTTTCCAAACAAGTTTAAATAAAATACAGAGACCATCAATCCATTTCTTACATTAATGGAGTGTCTCCACACAGACCCGCTCTTTCCCCATGGGAACCATTAATACAGAACCCTACACAGAGCAATTTCTGCAGGGATGAAGGCAAATCATCTGAGATGTGTAGAGTGGGGGGCGAGTGTGGACAGAGGCTGCTGCATCTTTTGTCAAAAGCTCCTGAGATTCTGAAAAATAGCTGCTAGCTCTCAAAGGAGACTTGTCTAAAAGATCCATGGGTCACTTGGTTTGGGATCTGAAATCAGCCAGAGCTACATCTAACATTTCTTTTCAGCCCACATTCCTTCTCTCACTAACAAAGCTACTTTTTCACACCATCTTGGAGAAGGTGGAAGGCTGGGTTGCTTTCCAAAAAGGTGCTTCCTGCTCCCAGCTTTTCAAACCCTTTTGGTTCTTTGAAGAACACATTTGCTACTTCCTTTGCAGAACAAAGGCCTTGTCTACACTGCTATCAGTTTTTGGCAGCAGTCCAAGGTAGATATGCAACGTATGCAAGATACTGAGTTGAAGGGAGATACGCAAGGTAACTCCGCCATACACACAGTGCTAAGTCGAACGCAAATAGCGCAAGTTCAACTTAGTGCTACTCGCATTGCCAGGCTGGAGTTAAGTCAAACTCCAGATCGATTGAACACATCTTGACTGATGCCTCAGTCAAACCCAGAAGTTCGAACTGACGGCGGCGAATTTGCTGTGTCAGTGTAGACATAGCTAACTGTGTTTTGCAAACAGCCTGCAGTCCTCCAATATATGGCAAAAAGTACATTCACCAAAGAGACAATTTCAGCCAGGAATGGGGTGGGCGGAACACAGGAGCAAGGCAACATGATTGGTTGTAATTCACAATCTAAAGCTACTCATTCTGTGCACCGATCTGTGCTTTGTAGTTCCAGTTCATAACAGCACACATGCTTACGTGTCATCCGTTTCAATGGAAAATGGGCTTGTGCTGATCTGCTTTCCTGAATCATGAAACGTGGGCAAAAGCAGACAGTGTACATCGTGCCTACAGCCTAGAAATGAGAAGGGAGCTAAGGCAGGAAGATTTTAGATGACAAGACATTTATATAGGGAAGGCAGTCAATGAGAAAGATTGTTTCCATCTCCTAGGCAGCTGATGCCTCAAATATCACACATCGGTTTAAAAATCAAATGCGCAAATTAGAGGCACTTTCCTGGAAACATCGAAGTGTCACAGCTTTTGCTTATTTCATACTTTGAGAGAGAGCTTGGTTCAGAATTTCCATTGAATCAAAATGCACCAGTGGGTTGTGCCACACAATTGTGAAGACCTCACAGCAACCTGCAAGTTCTGTGCTTCGCACACATCACTGTCCATGGACGAGGGACATCGGACTGGGGTTGAGCTATCCACAGGGCCAATTTTTTTCATTCAACATTTATACTGTGGTATCCCCTAGAGATCATACAGTTCAAGACCTCAATGGGCTACAAACATAGCAACCATCCGTGTTCCCAGAGAGTACTGTGAAAGTACCTGCATCCTTAACTTGTACATTTGTCCCCGACTTTAAATCATGGATCAGGCTAAATGGCAACACAGGGATCATGTTCCTTAGGAAACATTTTCCAGATACTCGCCTGAAATCCTGAATCACACTCTTCTTTTGCCCCGCTATCCCAGCAAGAGCAAAGGATAGAGACTTCCTTCTAAAAGAGCGCTGGGAAGCTTTGACCCACAGTGGCTATTTTGGAGGAGGTCACTGGCATTTTAACCATTCTATCACAGCATGCATCAGGAGCAGAACAGTGGGAGCTGCAGATTTAAGAGCAGTCAGCTGGCCCTTCAGCACTACACTGAGAAGCATGATGGATGAGGAACGGAGCTCAGATGAGGCAGTGGGGTGGCAGGCACGTGTGGGCAGAGCGCTGGAGAGGACAGCTTGAAAAGCAGCGCTACCGAAGCACATGCTGTGCCTGACTGTGGAGATGCCTTCAGCGGCTCGCTCTGAAGACGAACAGAACACTGACTCACAAAAAACACTAACGCAACAGAGACAAACCCAGGCTTACGCTTAGTCTCTTCCAGTCATCAGCTTCTTCAAGGCAGCTCTGTGTGACTAACGATATTTTCCATTCTAATTAGAAACACTTCCTGTCTCTTATTAACTCAACAGCTTCTGATTGCAGAGATTACCAGCAGCCTATACAAGTAAAGGCTGATCCTGAAACTCCTAACTCACTGAGAAATTAGCCGTTTTACTTCCCCCTAGCCCCCAATACGTCTCTATAGTCAGAAAAGTCATAGGTGAACCATCCAGCTTGTTAACTAACTGACCAACTGTTGCCTGCTTCAGAGAGTAACAAAAGGTGAAAACCTCTCTCTGTGGCTAAGAAACTAGTTGTCCTTTGTAGATCAGCACGAATGGGGACATTTTGGGTTTCCACATCAGAGAGAGGAATTGGGGAGGAGGGGAGATGAAAAAGCAAGGTGAGATTTTAGTTTTGGGCAACAGCAAGAGCAAAAACTCTCAATGGAAATATTCAAAACACTATTAAAATCTGCAGGTGGCTATCAAAAGTCATGATGATGGGGGAGGGGATTCTGTCCCTCCAATTAACAAGTTACGCTTACATCCTGTAACACGGCAAAACTCTGCCAGATGGAAAAAAATTAACCAGTATATTACTGCATGTGGTTACTCTGAACAAAGTATATAGTAACGACTAGTAAACTTAGAGCTTCCTAAATTAAAACAGAAAACTTGATTAAAATAACCTCAGAGAGGTTTGTATTGTAAGTGCATGGGGACAGGGACATTGTTTTTATTGATCGGTAAGGCCTCCCATGTAGGTATGGCACAGGACGAATTAAAAACTACCAGTGGAACGCACAACTTTTTCCTTTTAACCTCACAGGCTCAGAGGTCAGCTTTATTCTTGCATAATACTTAATAATATACAAGATGGAAAATACCATGATGCTACTCTATAAATCCATAGTACACACACGCATCTTGAACCGCATGGAGTTTTTGGTCACCTGACAGAAGAGCAACAAACATGAAACAACTTCCATTTGAGAAGAAATTAAAAAGACTCGCTACTCAGGCTGGAAAAGAGATGATCACCAAGGGGGGATATGACAGAGGTCTATAAAATCAAGAACGGTGTGGAGAAAGTGATTAAGGAAGTATTATTTACCCTTCACATACCATAAGACTTGGGGGGAGGGGTTGTCACCAAATGAATATTAAATAGACAGCAGGTTTTAAACAAGCCAAAAAGAAAGTACTTCACAAACTGCATGATCAACCTGTGGAACTCCTTGCCAGAGGATGTTGTGAAGGCCAAAACTATAACTGGATTCAAAAAAGAATTAGGTAAGTAACTTCATGAAGGATAGGTCCATCAATGGCTATTAGCCTAGATGGTCAGGAATGCAACCTCATGATCTGGGCACCCCTAGGGTAGGCTTCTGATTGCCAGATGCTGGGACTGGATGACAGGGGACCGATCACTTGATTGCCCTGTTCTGTTCATTCCCATTGAAGCATCTGACAGCGGCCACTCCAGAAGACAGGATACTGGGCTAAATGGGCCATTGGTCTAACCCAGCCAGGCCCTTAGGCTCATTTTCACTGCAACTTTCACTATAGTGGAGTCCCAGCAGGGAAAAATGGAATGTGATTCACTATTTCCCCGAAAGTCCGCATTCAAAAGCCAAGTAATCATAATCCCCAAGCTTCATTTCTAGAATGGCTTTCACCCCAGAGTGCTTAAAAGGTTCTGTACACATGCCTGTGTGGAAATGCTATTGCTGAGAGGTATGCTCTCTGTATGTCAGCCAATGAGACACACGGAGCCTTCAAAAGCAACTCCCTATTTTTATGGAAGTTACGTTGGGATCTTGCCAATGCAGAGCAGACAGGACCTGGGTTTTTGCAGGTCTCATTCAAAAGGTCTACACAACATGAATGGCATTCAACTTTACCCTGGAACAATGAAGAGATCATGCAGTCCTGCTGGGATTTACGAGGGTGCTGAAACATTCAAACTTGATACTCAGGGACTAGCCTGTCTCTAGCACTCAAAAGCTTTCAATTACCAGCATACATCTAAACACATCACACTGATGGTGCTCTATTTGCATGCACAATAGGGATCAATAAGCTGAGGTTCGTGCCCACACACCAGACCCAACATCTAAAACCTTCCCTGTGCCTGCAACCATTTCCATACCTGACAGAGAGCGTGAAGTCTCCTGGATTGCTTTTACTAGGCCGGGCCAGAAAGCTCCCATGGACTCCTCTTGTCAGGAGCAGCTTCTCTGCTTCTATTCCATTGATGTTGGGGTGAAACCACCTACAATGAAAATGCAGGGTGTGAAAAGAAATATATATTGGATGTCATGTTATCATCAACATCTCCTCCATGGGCATGTTAAGATTGCTTTATGTTCATGGATGAGGCCAGGTAGGAAAATTTAGAACCCACTTTAAAGCAATGGGTCTCTCCATCCTACCCAGTTACAGTTCTCCAATATACAGGCTGCTCACCCACTATCATTGGCACAAAAACCATCCTTTGCAGACAAATCATATTTCAACAGCTCAGTCTCAACTCTTTCTCTCCATTAGTTTGGGCACAGCAGTTTCCATCCCTCTCTCCTGTGTCTGAACAGCTATGGAGAAGACTGGAAACATATGTTACTTGTGTGGTAACGGGGAGAGAGGAAAGGTGCAGTATTGATATTTGGAAACTAGAGACCTAGAAAAGCCATCATCTCTACCTTCAATAACCAGTGGGAATCTGAAGGAAATGAACCAAAGTGCTTCGAAGATGACAGTAGGGTTCCGAAGATTGGGGAGGGGGCATCACACATATATGCTCTATACACACAGGCTACGTCTACACTTGTTCAAATAAGTTGACTTTGCTAAGTCAACTTAACAGAGTCGACTTTAAGTCGACTTAGCATGTCTACACTGTAAGTTTAGGTCGACTTAAAGTTGACCTTGCCAAATCAACTGAGAGCATCCACACTGTACGCCTAAGTCAACTTGCAAGGGCTAAGTGGACCTGGGAGTGGTGCATGGTGGGAAGGGGGGCACCCAAGAGGTGCCCCCCTTTAAAAGTGCTAGGGAGCTCAGCATTTTCCCCATTGTACTAGGGTACAAGGGGGCTGAGCAGAACAGGGGCAGGCTACAGGAGCGGGGTGGGCAGGGCTGTGTCTTGCTCTGTGGGTGGGCACGCCAGGCTCTGGCTGTGCCAGGCACCCTGGGAGGGAGATCAGTGGGGGAGCCTTTAGGTTGACTTAGGGCTAATCCGCGTCTACACTGACTTGAGTCGACTTAACCAGTAAGTTGACTTAAAACCAGGTCTTGTTAAGTCGACTTAAGCTGCTGCTTAAGTCAATTTAAGGAAACTGTAGTGTAGATGCAGAGTAAATTAAGTCGACTTAAGCCTGCTTAAATCGACTTAATTTACTAGTGTAGATGCACCCTTAGAGACCACCAATGGGCAAGGGAAAGCAAACCCTATATCTATTCCAAAACCCTCAAACAAAATCAGGAATTTCTCTCTTTTGCATCAGCATAAGAAGGTGAAAATGGCTGGGGAAAATAACATTTGTACTCCAAGAGTTCTAGATTTATTCTTAACTCATGAACGCACTATAAAAGCAGTTAAGAAGTAGGCCAAAGTCATCCCTGATGTCATGGTTGCCTTCAGTCAATTTGGCCCAATGTAAGACACAGGTCCGTGTGTGTGTGCTTGTGGTATTCATTTAAGGGTTTGTGTGGGTGTTTTAAGACAGGAAAAAAAAAAGCAAAAAGAAACAAAACCAAAATAGCACAAACACCAAAGCACTAATGGTCTCTCATAGCCCTGGCTCCTAAGCCAAAAGTCAGACCTTCAGAATCTCCCACTCGGATTCTGCTGCCAAAGTGGTAGTGGTTAGAGAGAAGGAATGGCCTTTCCCCATCTGGGGATACTGCCAGATCAGGGAAGAAGGAGCGGGGGCTGGTCTGTGATTTAGCAAGGCTGCAGAAGGCCCTCATGAAGGGAGGGAATTAGAAAAAAGCTAGTGCTTACGAGGCTAATGAATACAGTTGCCCCTGTTCATGTCTTCCCATGATGGCCCCTTCTCTGTGTTTGCTGTGCCAGGTGAAATGGCTCAGATGTACCAGTTTTTTATACCACAGATTCGGCAGCCCTCCCCAGGAGTCCAGTCTAGGTCTCAGCCAGTGAAGAGTCATGTTGATTAACAGAATTAAGCACATGGCGTGCGGACACAAGTCATGTTTATTCCTGGTCTAGCTACTTGTTTTGTTAGAGCTGTCGTGCAGACGGTGCCTCAGAGCGCTCCATTTTTCCAGACCACAGTAATACTCTTGTATGTATACAGTACCAACCAACCAATTCAATTTCACACTACAGCGGTTGTCAGGAACCAAACAAACCAAGGAAACAGAGCTACAGTTCTACCAGGAGGTGGCTACTCCAGGTCAGGTTGAGGCATGTAGGCAGCACATTATAGGGGAAACTTGTCCTGCTATTGCCTGTGCTATGGAGGCACTGAGGGCTTTATCTTATTGCCCCTTTTAAATGCAAGTATAACTCATAGGCAAGCACGTGTCCCTCTATGCACAATCCACAGAGGGTACAAGTCTGTTGAAGTGGCAATTTGGGCTCAGCCTTGACTTTTTAGCTCAAGCTACAGCTACTCATACTTGAGTTCCCTGGTTCAATCCCCAGGCTGTCAGCCAACATGACTGCCATCTCATGAGCATTACTTTAAAAAAAAAAATAAAAAAAAAAAAAAAAGAGAGAGAGAGAGACACTATTAAAAACTGGCAGAGTCCGCAGCATCAGATTATGAAGAAAGAGGCAGCTTTTGGGCATACACCTAGGGCCCCGAGCAGTCAGGGGCCCCATTGCCTGCTTTGTCTACCTCAAAAGCCATGTTTGCCTCAATCAGCAGCAGGAGAAGCTGGGTTAGGGGGCCAGGCAGCGAGAGACAGGTCACAGAGGGGGGCCTCGTGGGCCTATAGGGGGCCCCACAATGGGTCTTCACCTAGGGACCCAATAGCCAAAAGCCACCTCTGAAGAAAGCAGAGAATACAGCAGGACAAGGGAAGTTGCTTTGAGTGCTATTCAACAGTGCCACTCATGTTAGCTTATGTATATTATAGGGAATACCAGCAGAGAAGAGGTGGTAAAAAGGAGACTACTTATGAATAGTGGACACGATTTATCATTTGAACTACAGTTTATTTTCATTTAGTCTCAGGATTTGACACTCTGAACATCTACTGACCTCAGGACTCATGGTGTCTGTCACTAACAAAATCTCTTGATGAAACTACAGGACAGCAGTGCTTCCCCATGACCACCCTGAGTTAAAGCCTTATCTAGAGTAGGGCAAAGATTTTCCCAGAAGAAACTTTTTTTGGGGGGGGGAGGAGGGAGGTGCTCAGTTCAAAATGCCTTAAACAGGGTTTGATTCTCAGAATGTAACGGCCGTGCTTTCAGAAAAATGAAGCGCCTTTAACTGCATTTCAGTTTGCAGGCCTAAAAAACCCCAAAGCACCCCAAATCAGGTACTTTTAAAAATCTTGACCTAGAAGATCAGTACGTTAGTTAAAAGGTCTTCACTAGCAAGCTCTAACACCACACCTTTAAACCCCAGCCAAGACAAACCCTTTTGCAGTTGAACTCCTATAATATTCCTTGCATTAACCTCAAACTACAGCTAACTGCATAATAATCCCATCATCAAGGATTTGCCGTCACAGCAGACCACAAGATCAAATACCACAGTCACTCAGATTGCCCCTCCAGACAGCAATACGTAACACTGAAAGAGACTCATTCAGGTGGAGACATCTGCATCTAAACAAAGTATGCCAAAATACAAAATCCCATTTTCCAATCAGCCATTTAAAGTGAAATTGGGGTCATCACAAGAAGAGCAGATCTGGGAACATGTAATAAGTTAGCGCCCTCTGCATAAATTAGGCCCAATAAACCTCACAAACTTCCTGTCAGGCAGGGAATAATCAGTCATCTCCATTTTACAGGTGAGGAAAGTGATGGACAGAGAAATGCCTTAGAATCATAGAAACTGGAAGGGACCATGCGAGGTCATTGAGTCCAGTCCCCTGCATTCCTGGCAGGGCCAAGTACCATCTAAACCCTCCCTGACAGGTGTTTGTCTAACCTGCTCTTATGAACTTCCAATGGTGGAGATTCCACAACCTGCCGAGGCAACTTATTACAGTGGTTAAATCACTGACAGTTAGGAATTTTTTCCTAATGTCCAGCCTAAACCTCCCTTGCCGTAATTTAAGCCCTTTGTTTCTTGTTCCATCAGTGTGGGTGCATATGAGAGAGAGACAGAGAGAGAACCTCTATCACGCACACACACACACTTCAAATAAATGGAGCATTTGCTGTACAGTTAGATAGCTATTTCCTCCTCGCTCCAAGTGAAATGCTCTTTTGGGGGGAAAATATTGTATTTTTGTTTTTTTGGAACAGTTACAGCGTATGTTGAAAACAGGGTGTGGAGGCCAGTATCTGAACATTTTAGAACTTCATATTTCTGAGACCGCAAGCAGCAACTCCCACACCCCTTTTATTATACCGTATGAAGAAGCCAAATACTTTGTATTCTATAAAGCTGTTACAGCCAGAAGAACAAATGACTCTAATGGAGTTTAATGGAGCTCAGGGACAAGACAAAGTTGCAAAATGTCATGGATAATGTTTTAGCTGCGTGCCTAATGACAATAAAGATGGGCCGAGAATGTTGGGCATGATTTTTCTTCTCTCTAGCTATGCATCATGGGTAGCTGCAGGCTATAAAAGTCTTATATTTATATATACAGAGAGAGAGAGACCAATCCCTACCTAGGCCAGACACCCGCAAACCTCTGTGTGTTCTGAGACTAGCCAGATATCAATGAGGAAGAGAGGTGCCGCACTTGGGAATGTTCAGGTGCTGGCAAATTGTTATGGGAGGGAAGGAGACAGAGTGGGGAAGGGGGAGATGGTCTCATTACTGTTGCTATGGGGGAATGGCAGGATGCTGGCTCAAGGGCAGAGAGATGCCCATTATCTGCTGGCTTTCCAGTCTCTTCCTTCTCTCTGTATGTCCTTAGCTGCACTGGGCCCACTCTTACGGCTTGGAAAGGAGTCAAGTAAATACAAACATCCAGCCCTCCTTCCTCCCTCTTCCCCCAGGGTTTAGTGAGCATGAAACTTGAAAACTTAGGTGGTCCTCATAAACAAAGGCCAGAAAGGTCAACTTCCGAATTCAGTAGTGGAAGGCTCTCTTCCAAAACATGAGTAAGTTTATAGAACCCTACTAGGTAGTTAAGAGGAAAAAGAGGGGGGAAAAAAAGAAAAGAAAAAGCCTTCCCTGCAGGTTCTCCTTCTGAAGGCTACATGCAGAAGGGAACGGCTTGCTGGGAACTGCCATGGGATAGCTCTTTGGCCCAGAAACGTGGCTAAACTGCAGACTCGCAGCACAAAAGCAACTCTTTCAAGCACAGATGGTTATCACAAGGGTATCCCCACTGGGTAGCTCCCTTTCCTAAATGCAAAGCCTTTGTGAAGAGCTCTCTCTCTCTCCCTCCCTGTATAAGCAGCTGTGCGAAAACTGCAAACCAAATCTTTGAAAGGGCTGGAAAAAAATCCAGGTGACTTAATTTCCAACTACCCAGCAAATTTGTGTGGAGGAGGGCCGGTCTCTTTAATTTTCAGGTTCAAGGTCAGCCTAGAAGCAATAACCTCTGCCCTGACAGGAAGCAAGAAGTATTCAAAAATTTCAATTTTGAAAAAAAGCCAATGCTAGCGAGATTCCCAGCTCAATTTGACAACATGAGGCATTGGGTCATTTGAGGGGAAAGAAACCATTATTGGTGCTGGACTAGCTAGTGTATCTTGCAGCTTGACGAGGGCTAAAAATGAGAAAGTCACAGCTGCCCATAGGAGATGCAACATTTCCATCTATAGTTTGAGACAGTAGATTTTAGAAGAGACAGCACAAAAAGCTAAAATAGTAATTGTTTCAAGCCTTCTTTAATTCTGAATAATTGTGTCATCTCACTCACACACAAAGATTTGCAATACTTTGGGAAGGAAAGCACAATATAAAAGTATGACAGGCATAACATTCTTATAGCAGGTCCATTGTTTTAATGAACACAGATTGCTTAAGTGGCCAACTATAAAATAAAACTTGAGAACAATAGTTGTGTTTGTGACTTACTGTACATGACTAAGAGAGCTCTAACGACCAGAATTTTTATATCAGTTGCTGAATTAAAGCTACTTCTGGCATGTCTGCTTTCCTACACTCCCCCCCCCCCCCAAAAAAAAAAAAAAAAAAAAAAGGAGTAGATTTTCTTCACAGTTCACTCAAACCAATTTAATTCAGACAAACAAACAAGAAACCAAACCCAACCAACAAAAAAACCCAAGCACTTTTCAGGAACCCAAAAATCAACAAGACAGGAAATGATCCAGCACAGGCTACTCAGGCCTTTCTGGAAGGAAGAGGGCTATGAAAGCCTGATTCAGTTTGAGCAGGAATCGGCTCCGCAAGGCAAAGCTAATGTGGCGAGAGGCGCTCTGTTTAAATGTAAAATCAGGCTGACTAATGCTCCACCCCTCAGTCAAAAGGAGAAAGATTTGACAACCACAAGAATGCCAGAAAGCCCTCTGTGAAAACCTGGAATGACTAAGCGCACCCGGTGAACACCAGACAAGCGACATGATGGATGCACAACACTTTCCCTTGAGGCTCCACTTCTGAGCATCAACTCCTCTTGTGATGTCAGGATCTTACTAGCTCTTCCATCTCCTCAGGCTGCATCTATACCAGTCTTTCTCCTGAGGCCTTGTTTGCACTTGGGAATAGCCCCAATTCAGCTAGCAGTGGACTGATCTTAAGTCTAGATAAGGGCAAACTGGAGTTTGCAACAGCTAAACTAGTTGGGGCTTACCCCAGTTCTAGGTAGGAGCAAGCCTTGAATTGGTGCAAGACCCAGGATTTACTCTACTCAGAAATGAGGATAAACCCCCATTAGTTCAATTGCTTCAAACCCTACACTAGAAATGCTACAGGGACACAGCTGCAGTGAAGATCTAGTCTACACTATAAACTTAAGTTGACATAAGCCACGTGCCTAGCAGTGCATGCTTAAATTTGAGTCCCACCGACATAAGATCTCCAATAGGCCAACATAGTAACACCACCCACCCAAGCAGCATTGAGCCTGGTTGACATATTGAGGTCAGCACTGCGTGAAAGCCCACACCAGGTAACCCTAATGGTGTTCTTGCAGCTGTTCCAGAGCCCAACCTGACTGCTGTGGTCACAGTTGTGAACTCTACCATCCCAGGACCAGAGACACTGCCCCTCTCCCGTATGTCACAAAGAACACTTTTCTCCCTTCTGAGACACCCAGTGCAGAACATTTTCTGAAGCTCTAGTGATGGAAAAACAGAAGTGTAAGACTAAACTGCCAGGAAAAAAAAAATAAAAGTTTACATCTTGCTCAATAGGGAAATCTGCCAGCTACATATATGGGCTTAGCCACCCATGTGCATAGCTCTCCACTGCACACACAATCCTCCCCAATGCACCAGTCAGAATATCTACCCCCATGACAGCCAGCTTCACAAGTAGAAAGCTGGAATTAATTGGTAAGGGGTTGGAGGGGGGGGGGGGAAAAAAAAGTGTCATGTCTCTGACTTCGTGCTCACAAAATTCACCACAAAAAAACCACTAGAACCAGCACATGGCTTGTGCTGTACTTAAGCCTTATTTGGAGGGTTGACGTGGAGCATGTGTACACATGCACACATACACGCTTTTCACAATTGGATAAACTTATAGAGGGGCCAGATGATGAGGGCTGGAGGGAAGGTAGAATAAAACAATTAATTCAGGACAGCACATGTTGAGATTCAAAGTTAAAGTTCTCTAAATGTTCAAAAAAACCCCAAGTTGAATATTTTGACATATTATGTTGACAAAGTAAATATCCTTAAATCAAACTATTTTCCCAAGCATCATTTTTCTTATTTTACTTAGCTGTACATATCAATCATCATTGATGGAAATATTTGTCAGCTTGTGTGTGGTGAAATCTATGTTTACTGATATTTACCAATAAAAAAAGCCAAAAAAAACCCCCCAAACTCTTCCTTTCAAGCCAAGCCTGCATATAGGGAAGCTTGAGGTTTATTTTTTAGTCAACTAACATGAGTAAGAACATACTTCTGTTTCATTTTATCTTTTTGTAGCAAAGATTTGATGTACCCTAACTCTGACACTAACAGAAAAAAAAAACCTCTCTATTGAACCATGATGTGGCAATAAAATAGAAGTTTTCATCATGCAGGGAAAGGTAACTTGATCATTGTTGCAAAAAGTTAAAAAAAAAAAAAAGAGAAGACTGGCACCAGCCATAAAAACACCTCAGACTATTTTCAAAAATTTCTTGAAACCAAATCGTCAAAAACCATGTCATCCACAGACTGAGGCTCAAGAATTTGTGATCATCTCCATATTATTGTAAACAGATTGAATCTATACATTGGCTCATCCCACAGTTCCCTGTCCACAGACAAAATTCACTCCCAAATAACTAAGGGGTGGATGTTTGGTTTGGAGTTTGCCTCTAAATAAAAGGATAACAAACAAAGCTTTTCTAATAGCACTGTGGAGGTCAGGAAGCCATGCTAGTTGGAGCCATATTGGTCCCAGGCCACGAGAGAAACAACTTGGGTGAGGATCTAATCAATTGTTTCAACTTCTGTTGGTGGGAAAAGCTTAAAAGAGCTCTTTCTCCAATTCAGAGAAGGTAACCGAAGAGTCCAAGCTAAACAGAAGGTGGGACACATATGTAAGAGGTTCACATGTGCTGTAGGAGATTGCTTAAAAAGAACTGTGGAATTAAGGGTTAGGCAGTAGGATTGTTACAAATTGTGATAAAAAGAGCAAACCACCAACTTCATTTTAGATGGCTTTACCTCACCCTACCCTGCATCTCACACATCGCTTACGCTCTCAGAATGGAGGAAGGCCATAAACTTGGTGTGCACCTCTCCAGATACAATTTGCACCCAGACAAAAAGTTACATTGGGAGGCCTAGAGACCAGTATTGTCTTTTAGGGCCTGCTCCCGTGAGGAACTCTGTGTACCCTAAAAGCTGAGCCCTTTGAGTCATGGTTGATCTCAAGTGGGCAGCGCAGGAACTTTCATATGGCTTATCTACTTTTGAAAGGTAATGTGAATTAAGGTAGAGTGTGACTTTGAAGATCAATGGCTGTTGCTATTAACGCCATGTGTGGACATTCTAACTCTAGAACAAAAATGCCTTGTTCCCATTGGGTTAAGCTTAACAGGAACAAAGCTTTCGTTAGGAACAACTCTGTGGAGATAAGCTCTTAGGCCTCATCTAGGCAGAGAAGTTGCACCACTATGGGTCTGGTTTACATGTAAGTTAGGTCAACAGCGCTACATCGGTTAGGGTTTGAAAAAAGCACACCCCGATCAATGTAGCTATGTTGACTTCATCCCCAGTGTGTATGTTGACAGAAGAATACTTCTCGGGAAAGTGAAGTTCCCACACCATTAGAAAAACCTCTTCCATTGGTGTAGGCTGAATCTATGTTTATATTAGGGGGTTATGCCAGCATAGCTATGGCAATATTGCTAAACCGGCAACATCTCTGGAGCATAGATGTATTCTGTAGCCTTCTTTAAATTGGTGGGAATTCTATTGTATGCACACCCCGTTTTCTTGTCAGCTTTATCCCAGGTCAGTATAGCACCCAAAATATTGGGCGTTTTAACAAATGAAGAAACAAAATTAAGACCAGGCACACCACGGGTTACCAGCAACTATCCATCCCTTGAAAATCACCAAGTTGCAAAGGGAAAAGCAGAGCATCAAGAAATCATTCTGGAACTGGCTAAAAGCCAAAAGCAGGGAGTTCTGAGAACACCGGTGTCTCAGCCCCAAGCATTCGACGATTGCAAGCTGAGCCTCAAAGGAGAACCATGAGGATTTTTAAAAACAAATGCTGGGTTCTTTTTTTAAGAGTCTTTAGGTAATATTTGCAATCTTTTCTCCACAACCACAAGGGCCAGAAACTCCCCCACCTCCATCCCTGCCATGAAAGCCAGGAGTCAAATTACTTGACTCCAGCAGCTGGGGTTTTATCATCAACTAGTGAAGCACAAGTATTTTAAAAAACCCAGCACATCAGGTGGCAACAGTGAAACGCTAGCCAGTGCGGGAGAGTAAATAAGCAAGACGTTTGGGGAAGAGAAGTCATCACACAAGAAGTCCACGACGAGGAGCAGCATGGAGCTTGTGTGTCACAGTTTTGTTTTCAAGACCCCCTGCCAAAAGGGTTTGTTGATAATGGCGATGGAAATAAGCCAACAGTTTGATTCAGTGTCATTTGGGGAGGCGTGCACGTGTGGGTGTCACATTTGTTTTACTACATTAAAGCTTTCAATTGTGTTTTAGCAAAGCTGGGTATTTACTGAACACTAAGTGCTGCATTTGCTTTGAGATGTTTCCATACATATAGATTAGTGTTTATATCTTAATCATATGGTAATAGCTGTTCTACAGAAAAGCATGTCTGCACATAAAACATTTCTGAAACCTGATAAGGCAAATCTGCCTCCTTTCCTCTTTCTAGTCTGGTTCAACACAAAACCCATCAGGAGAATTATTATACCAAACGTAGACTAAAAGGAGTGTGTTAAATAAAGCAGATATGGTCAGTTTTACATCTAGGCAAACATTTTTATTTTCCCAAAGCATCAGCATCCAGTCAACTAACCATTCCATAAGACATTGCTAAAAAGGTTGTTTATGGGGAAAAAAAGTCTTATAAAACTTAAGGCAAAATTATAACATTTGGATTGAATTTTTAAACCAGCATCCACAATTCTATAGCCAGGATGAAGCTGCATGTTTCACAGGATTTGAAATTTATTTCCATAGAATCCTGTGTTTTAGAGCTATGATTTCTTTAGGACTTTTCCAGAAGGGGATCCCACATACATGTAGGTAGAATGTTTTATTACTTTAGGCTAGAAAGTTATGCACCCATTTAATTTCAATGGAATCAGAGATACGCTAGAAGGATTAGCTAAGGGTTAGTAAACATTGATTTCACGGTACACACACAAACCAAGATTCCATCAGTAATATTGGAAATTTACAGATATGCACAGTAAGCAAAATGTTGACTGAGAACTTATTAGAATACACTTTAAGGATACTTGCTTTGTAGATTGACAAATGATGCTGCTGATGCATTTTAACTGTTATAAAGCATTAACTGTTTGAATCTCAACATCTGTCATTAAACAATTACTGTCTGACCTCCACCCCCCCCATGCAGTCTGACACGTGCTCGCACACACACACTTCCTGCAACTGAAAGTTTAAATAGTTCATCCAAAAAAAGTGCTTAAACATATCAGTATTTTCCATCCAAGTTATTTTTAAAAAATTGAATTCCGCCAAGCCTAGTCATAGAGATCACAATCAAAAGGGCCCCCCCGATCATCCAGGCTGATCTTCTGTCTCTCAAAGGCCACCAATACCCTCAGCCCCTGCATATGAAATTCAACAACCAAAATGAGACCTAAGTATTCCAGCCCCCAGCAGATTAGAGCATTATGTGGCAGAGGCAGAGAATAGGAGGCACCATAGTACACCAATGCGCAAGGCCCTGACAGAATTTGGGTACCTAGCTTCCTTCAAAAAATCCCATCAAAGACTTCATCACTAGCACAAATAGACTCGTCTCGAAGGAATGCAACATTTACTCAGAATAAAACGTGGGCCTGTCTCCATAAGCACAGATGTTTACTCCAACATTTGAAAGCACGTGGTTTCTCCAAAATGATAACAAGAAATTGATACACTTGTGATCAAGGTGCTGATCCCGCACTGACAAGAACAACCCTACTTAGCATATGTAGGTCTTTGGTTAACTCACAAGAAAACTTTTTACAAGACAATTTTGAAAAAGTAGTGTGTGGCTTGTCTTCATCTCTCAGTCCCTGGTCTTCTGGTCATGAGTATAGAGATGGCATTAATGTTTTCAAACCGTCTGATCTTCCTACCTTCACTCAGAGCTGGTCTTGAGGACAAACAACAAAGGAATCTGGTGGTAAGTCAGCACTAGCCCTCTCACTGATGCAGCTATTATGGGAGAATTCGCAGCACAGGTTATATAGCCTTGTGTGATATTACTACCAAGAGCCTCTGAATCCTGATGAGTCCTCAAGCTGAGTCCTCCAGCGTTCAATATGCACACGATACAAAAAACAACCCATGAGCAATTTTTATAGACATCTCTGGGACAGTTGCAGGAAAGGTCAAAACTATTTTTTAAAATTTGCTTTGTAATTCACTTTAAAGAATCCAGTCTCAATGCGACCTCAACACTTTGTCCTTCTACAGATCTTCCTTCCAGGGATCTTAAAGTGCTACACAAGCTAATAAAATTTCACCTCACAGCCAACCTATGAATATTACTCTGTCCCTCCCCCCCCTGCCATTTCAAAGATGTGGGGGCAGAGGCACTGAAAAGTGAAATGATTTGCTGAAGATCAAAGGAGTCTGTGGCAAAACCAGGGACAGAAGCTAGAATCCTGATGTCTAGCATGGTGGTTTTACTCTATGACCATCTTTTATTCAATTTCTGTTTTCACCCTGGTTTGTTAGCAGTGTCGAAGGAGGCATTTTTCATGGCAAACTAGGACATTTCCTAGAGGCAAAAGATACCTATGACAACAGGCAGAATTTTTTTTTTTTGCACTCTACACTGAGCCTTTTATTAAGCCTCTAACGTGGAACTCATTGCCATAAGAGGTAACGGAGGCCAAGAGCTTAGCAGGGTGCAAAAGAGGATTGGATAAAAAAATATTTTAAATCAATCAATCAATAAGATGAGCAAAAACAAACTGCAAGAGTGATATAAACCCTCATGCTTCAGGGCAGGAGTCACTCTCAATAATTGGGTCAGGATGGAAATTTCCCTGGGGACAAAATTATCCTCAAACTGCTTACTACACGGTTTCATCCACCTTCTTCCAAAGCTGCCAGGGCTAGCCATAGTTAGCGATGGGATACTGGTCTAGCTGGACCACAGGTCTGATCAGGTATGGCAATTCCTACATATGTAGCAGCCTGCCTCCTCTTGTAGATTAGGCATTTGCTGCAGATGCCCAGGTGCGTATACATTTCCAATTGCTAGCTGCAGCTCCTAGCCAGTGGCAGGCTTTCCATCACTGCCCGGTGACAAGAACCATACAGATATTTTCCATGTACTTTTGAAGTAGCTGGTAAGAGTGCACACTCAAAAAGGGACTTCCCCAGGGAAACACTGCTCAGAGCTACACTATGAGTCACCCCCCAGCAAATTGTTTCATACTGAGCCCTCTCCTCCCTCCCCATCTATATATGGTTAAGAATAGGTTGTGTTAAACCTTTCCCCACTGCCAAATCCTCAATGTGTTCTGAGCAATAGTGACCTCCAATGGAATGGCCATTCGGATGAACGTGATAAGGCAGGTTCAAACTTGATCCACATTAGGGAAACATGATTTAGTCATAACAAGCATCAAATAGCATTGAAAAAGCCATTTGAGTCGTAATTGCTTTCTGGTCCTTTAACAGCAGCTACTGGTTTACTCCAACACTATGCATTTAATAAACACACAAACTGGCTTTTCTACAGCGCTTTTCAAAAGGTAGATATCAAAGTGCTTCTGAAAAGAAAGTCAGTATCTAGAACCCTGCAACTCAAGCTGCACCTTACTACAAGTGTTGTGTTCCAGTTGGGTGGGAAAACAGCCAGACCCATGCTCCCTCCCTCCCCCATGTTTCTAGAAGTGAACAGCATTGGTTTTCACCAAGATAACGATCTGTTCGCTATTTCTACTGCACTCATCACCCCAATATCTCTATGTCACATGTTCCCCAAATCTACTTGCCAGCCCTAAATGAGTCCCTTAGTGGGGATTTTTCTTTTATTAGATCAGGTGCTTTACTGTTCCTTATTGATCATGTCATGTATTTTACATATTCCTGATAAGTCTAGTTGGGTGCTTAATTCCCTTGGGCCCCAATAAAAGTAAGTGGTGAAATGGGCAGTGGAGAGGTGAAGGCGGTGGTTTTCAGACTGCCCACTTTGGCTAGGCAAGTAGTAGGAAATGGGTGGGTTTGGCTGTGAAGACTGTCAAAAGCATCTCAGGAGAAGCTGCAAGTCAGCCAAAAAAAAAAAAAGCTACCATCCTCCCCTTCCCAGACAGGTCCCAGATATAGTCAAAAGGAGAAGCTGAAGTGAGGGCAACATACTCCATAGAGAACCCAAGCACACATTTAGTGAAGCTGAAGCAGCAAACAACTGAAAAGAGGTTGATCTGGAAGTTTTGGACAGCAAAGGTGTGGGAGACTGAATTGTTGTTGATGAATAAGACTCGGGGGAGGGGGCAAAGCTCTGAGCTTCCTTTCACTGGTGTCATTTTCCTGAAGCCACTGGATTTCCTCTGCACTGACCCAGTATAACCAGATGCTTCTCTGTTCAGCGGGGAGGCTTCTGCCATCATGGAACTGCACTAGTGCAGTTTATCCCAGTTTGAATCTGGGATAAGCCACACCAAGTGTCTCATCTAAAAAAAAAAAAAAAAAAAAAAAAAAAAAAGTGGTGCCACACATCTACGCTAGAGGTTTGCACTAGCACTCTTATCCCAGTGCGGTCATCACCAGGGTGGAGAAGCCTCGAGAGTCCAATTTGTTTCATAGTAAGCAATAGCTTACGTAGATTTTGGTGGATTTTTGGACACCCCCCCCCAGTAATGTATGAGCACAGAAGTGTCATGGAAAGCTAATACAATTTGCTGTCTTAAGTCACGAGGGCACTTTTGAAAAATCTCACCTTCTGTATTTCATGAGAATTACAAAACCCAACACTCAGTGCTTTTTTGGTGACAGTATGCAGGGGGATGGAGTACTGGCACCTTTTTTGCCAGGCCCGCTGCTCAACTGGGAGGGAGGGGCGTCAGCAGAGGAAAGAAGTGCGCCACCAGAAGAGGCATTTTTCAAATTTACTCAAGCTATGAATACCAGCACTTCAAAAAAAAAAAAAAAAAATACACCTGGAAAAAAAGATAGCACTGCTAACTTTAGTAATGACTTCTCATTTCTCTAGCATCTCCACTGTTTTACAAACTGTAGCAGATTAAAGTTTGCAACTTCACTGTGAGACGAGAATTTATTTCATCCCCATTTTACAGGTGGAGAAACTGGAGGTACAAGGGTGGTTAAAGTTTTGATTATCAGAGGGTCTGAACACTCAGTCTCATTGGCTTTGAAAGACAGTTGTGTATGCTCAGCACTTCTAAAAATAACTAGGCGCTTAAGTTTTATCTACATGCAAAACTCACACCCGGTTAAACTAAAATTGGTTATTAAATTGCTTTAGTTACTCCAAGGCAAAGAGCTGCATGGACATTTAACATCAGTTTGCCCCACACCAACTTCAGTGACATTAACATAAATGACTTAGTCACACAGCAAGTCAAGGCAGAGTTAGAAAAACAGAACCCAGGAGTCCTGGCTCCTAATCTCATGCTCTAATCGCTAGCCCCTATATTAATCAATCATTCTCGGCTTTTCGTTTCTCTTGGAAGGTCATCACCAGCTTTTACAAGAAACTGTCACACACCATTACTGTGACTTTACACAGCAACAGAGGGCAAGTTTACTGAACCATCACACTGGAGTGGAAGTGGGGGAAAGCAGGCAGTAGGGGAGACCCCACAGTTCTGTTCTGAGCAGTTGTTAACCTTGGAGTGGGTGAAGTCATGCAGTCATGATTCTCGGGCATCACCATAAGGGTTGCGATGCAGAAATCAATCACCCACTGCAGCCTCAGGGATCTTTAAGCCACAAAAGCCATTGTTAATTCTCCACAGGACATCCCAAATGCAAATGAATTAATGAACCTGTGCTTTCTTGAGCCAGATAATTTTAGATTCTCTTTACATATATGGCTCTGGCTAGAGACAGGGCTGAAACATTTGGGTGACTCCTACAGTCTCTCTTCATCTATATGTACGACCTATATTTCCAGCTCCCTCAAAGAGGGGCTACAAAAACATCCATGCGTGAATGTTCTTGAAAGGAAGAATTTTCCACCCACCAGCATGCTTTGCAGAATTAAGGCCTTTGAAACATGAAACTTGCCCACCAAACTCATTCCTTCTACTTTTCTAGCTCCAGCCTCTCCCCAGTCCTCCTTTGTCCATGCAGATCTTGCCATCTGAAACTGGCTCCATGGAGCTCTCCCATAAGGGCTTGAGCCAAAGCGCGGTGAAGGACAGTGGAAATCTTGCCATTGTCTTTAGATTAAGCCACAGCTCTCTGCGTCATCGGACACCACCTTGGGTACCATTCTGCTTTACCCTCCATCCTTGTGCCACCTGGGTGTAAAATGCTACATTCTATATACCCTCTTTACAGAGAGCCCAGCCACTGCCCAACGTACAAGGCAATGAGGAAGCAGGCCTTTCTTCAGATCTCACAATCTCTCTCCGATTATTATTATGTCATTGTTAGGGATAGAATTTGAATGGAAGACAAAAGAAAGCTGTGTTACATTTTCTGTTGTACTTGGCTGTATCATTACATGCCCACTGGCATGCAGTGTTTCTCCACAATATTTTTTTTTTTTTTAAAATAGGTCCTTTATGAATATAATTGGTCACCACCCACATGTTCCTGGTTGGTGAAGTTAAGACACGGTGGCAGGCAATGATTTCATATATAGATGTTCAGAAACAGACTTTTCTGTAAGATACAGCACCAGGCGGAGTGTTTTCATATGAATCTGCTTTCCCTTAAGATTAGGGAGGGCTAGTAAATGGAAATAGCTCTTCATCGTCTCTTACAGCGAAATCTAAACTTCAGTCCTCTCCTGAGATTTGCTCGGTGAGCCAAAGTGTTTAGACCTCAGCTAAACACCGCATACATAAAAGTGGATGCCCTATAAAGTCAAAAGAGGAATGGGTTGCACCAGCCTTTTTGGAGAATTGCATTTCTCAGTTTGATGACTCAGGACTAGGAGGATATAAACAGAACCAGGACAGAGGACAGCCAAAAAATCCTTCCTTACAGACCCAGTACTGGAAGAAGGATGGTCATTACCCTTAGGCAGTGGACAAATACACAGCTTTACATTTACTGGACCAGATCCCAGCTGGGGTAAATTGCTAATTTACCAACATTGGCCAAGATCTTGGGCTATGATAACAGTTTTCCATTCACGCCTTCTAGGTTCTGCACCTATTCCTTCATACTTTCCTTCTCCTTCCCTTTGCTCTGGTCACATCCGCCATTTTTATCCCTTTCCCTGACTCTCGCCATCTTCCACATTGCTTCTTCCACTTTGAACAGCATCCCTTTCGTATGCACTAAACCTTCTCCTTCACATCTCTCCCCCAAAAAAGCACACTTATGCAGTTTTCCTGCAATATGAACCTTATTTCAAATTTAATTGGTCTCTTATGCATTATTTGTGTCTGCCCTACTTTGTGTCTTAATGAGACAAGTTAAGCATAACAGGACAGGAAAACTCATCTTTGTCAGAATTGAATCCTGAGAGCTGAAATCTGCTTCAAAACTAGGACTTATTACATACTAAAATGGACTTATTTAAAACTCCAAAAATAGTCCTACTTGCAAATGGCAAAAAGCAGCACAATGTCATAGGTTTTTTTTCCCTGTGGGAATTGAAGCAATATTGCTAATCTGAACAAAAATACAAAATACATGTGTTTTTGTTTTTAAATTAAGTTGCAAATATTGCATCCATCCTTGAAGAGGAAATAGGGAAATTATATTGGAAATTAGGTCATATGGCTAAAGTCAGTGCTTTTAAAGAGAGTGTCACAGGACTTCTTGTATAGACTGCAAATAAAGCTGCCGAGATGTAACAGCTACACATTACACTTGTATTATCTCACAGTAGTATCAGAAATGTTCCCTTTTGGGAAACAAGTAACATCCATACATAACTGCTGTTATATCTCACCAAAATTAAAACTCTTATTTGAGACAGTGTCCTGTAATGACATCCACATGGGCAGATCCACAACCTGAATAAATGTCCATCTATCGAGACGTCATCGCAAAAGTAGGGTCTTGAGTCAATAGCATTTGTATTGCAGTAATCCCCAGAAGCCCCAATGGAGATCAGGGTCCTGCTATGCAGATACTGTAGAGGCACATGGCCAAACAGTCCCTACTGCAATGAATTTACACTTGAAATAAGCAAAGGACAAAAGAGAAGAGGCACAGGTGGTGAAGTGACATGATCAAGGACACCCTTCAAAGTGAGGATTGGAATCTCTCTCAACTCACCAGTTCAGTACTGTATCCAGCAGGTCACATTGACTCTGAATGAGGCCTGATTTCTGTCAAGACCTGCCACCTTATTGTCCAGGCTGAATGGAAGAACACATAGATGGGACCCTAGCTTAAACCTGAGTCTTGGGGGCTAGCATGCTTGTTGCAAATGAGCCCCAGCTGCCAGCCTTGACCCTGGAACATTTCTCAGCCAACTTTGCTTCCACATCCACTCATACTCAGCAGGAAAGCAACTCTGCTTCATATAGGCCACCAGAACGTGACCACAGGAGGCAACTGTAAGCAGAGTTCACTTCCCCAAAGAAGGCTATGATCTAAGAAGCCAAGAGCCTGAATCCCATCACATGGCAACCTCTTGTCTCCCTGGGGAAACCCAAGATAACATTAACCAGAACTAGCATTAACCAGAACTAGCAAAAGTCAGAGAACAAGCTAAGGAGTGGGGAAGAATCACAAGGATATGCTCTCCCCTTTGCTGAGAGTATATACTTAATTTTACTAATCAGAATGGCTGTTTTTCACTCTCCTTGCAAAGCTGGATGGAATTTTCAAATAAAATAAAGGCCACGTGCTTACACTTCTTAGCTGACTGCTAGTTTTACAACAGTTGTGGGACATTGGCTGTTTGTCACTCTCCTTGCAAAGCTGGATGGAATTTTCAAATAAAATAAAGGCCACGTGCTTACACTTCTGAGCTGACTGCTAGTTTTACAACAGTTGTGGGACATAGGCCAATAGGAACTGGGATGAGCGTGAGCTGTCTCTCACTGGTGACCTGAACAAGGACTTATTTCATCTCCCATCACAAGAAATGGAAGACTAGCACACTAAACAATCTGGGCAGGGGACCAACCTACATTTCAAGTCCCAGGCTGCATGACCCTTGGACAGCATTTGTCCTGGATTCCCTGCAACACCCCTCTGCACCTGCCCAAGGCTCAGGGACAGCAGCCGCCTCTTTCCTGGTGGGAAGGGGAGGGACTGAGGTCAACTGTAGCCCACGTTCACCATGAGGCCCCATCCTCTGCTCCTTCTCTTTCCTAGGAGGCCCATCCGTGGCCAGAAGCCAGGCAGTAGTAACAACTGCCCAGGGAGCCCCAGGGTCTGGGCCCTCCATCTACCCAGGGCAGTATACATGTGGGGGGCGGGGAGGCGAGGGAGGTGTATGGACACAGACTGGAGCAGGTAGAGGGGCCCAGGTTCTCTGGGCAGCTCTTACCACCACCTGGCTCTGGCTCCCCTGCCTTCCCCCACCCATGTAGTGAGGAGGTGGAGCCTCAGGAGGAGGAGGTGGGGCTCATTTTTGCATTTTGGAAAAGGTGGTCACCCTACACGAGCGGGAGCATCTTCACCTTGACCAGACACACACAGAGGGTCAGGGGGAGGATTATGGCCTGGTTAAGGCACCAGAACCAGAATCAGGAAATGAGCTCAAGTTTGCAGGTCTGCCTGTAGAGTCCCTGTGACTTTGAGCAAGTCACTTCACCTCTGTGCCTCAGCTCCCCACCTGTAAAATGGTAACAGGTTAGAGTCCCCAGTGGCTGCGCTGATCCCCTGAGTACCCATAAGCTCTGTAACGGAAATCTTTCAAAAGCAGAGGTTAGACTAGATCCTATGCCACGCTAACTCAGAAGCTCTCAGAAAACAGTCAGAATTCACTTTCCTGCTAGACCAGTGGCTCCTAACCTGTGTTCTGGGGGCCAAAAGTGACCCTCAGGGGCTTTCAAATGGCCCTTGGCTCTGTTCCTGTTGGCTGCAGAATGGAGTCACTGCCTAACGACCCAGGAGAAGTGTGTTTCAGCAGAGCTAAAAGACAGATGTGGGCTCCTTGCTGCAGTCAAAGGGTTAGGAGATTAGTGGTGGTCTCCCCCATCTGTAGCAGGTCGCACAGCACCTAGGTCAATAGGTGCTGCTCGGGTCCTTGCTGGAACCAGAGGGCGGGGAGCACTGAATTTCCATCCCCACTGCCTTGGGACCCAGATAGAGCGTGCAGAGCTGCAGGATGCATGTGGTTTCCCTGCTGCAGCCAGGCAGACAGGAGATAAGCAACCAAGGAGGCAAACTGCTTTTGGGGGGAAGACCCTGCTGGCCCTTCAGGACTGTAAAAATGATATCTGTGGCCCTTAAGCCAAAAAGGTTGGGAGCCACTGTGCTAGACACTGCCCAGCATGCATGCCCTGAGCCAGAGCATGCTGCATGCATCACAGGGACTTCCTCGCTGCCCATCCCACACTATGCCACAGCACTGTGGGGGAAAGCTTCTTTCAGCAGTTTCCTCCCCACTCTCTCCCGATAAAAGCCATGAAGTGACAAGAAGGGAAGCAGCTTTAAACAAACAAAAACCAAAACCAAAAAGACATCCTCTCAGGAGGAGAAGGGCGACAACCTGCTCCGGGAATGCAGCAAGCTACATGGCACTGGAAGATACCCTGACATACTGGGCTTCAGGGGTTGCTTTGCTTGTACCTGTGTTGAAATAAAACAGAGGGGCAGAAATACAGGAGAAAATGAGATTGTGCCGATTCCCAGGGTTGTACCATTGAGCTCTCACAACCACAGGCCAGGGAGCAGCGCTGATATACCCCATGACGCTGGTGCAGTGCCACCATCTACAATCTCACAGGTGGGACTCAATATGCCCTCTCGAAAGGGACTGATTCCTGTTGACCAGGCTACCTGCCATGTGATAGAAGGGTGTCCACCCTCCCTATTATCAAGGCACTGTTTAGAGAGTCTTAGCTCAAGGAATGACATGTCACCATCAGTTTTTAAACCCTAATGTCTAGCAGATGCCCATGCTCTGAGCAGGGGCTCCCAAGGAAAGATCTTAATGGAACATCACTAGCCTCTGCAGATGACCAGCTCAGCCCAACACCCCAACCTCTGGTTTATTGTGCCTGCAACACGGAGTTGGAAGCCTCACAAGAGATGGCTACAATTTCCCACAATGTTGTGAGAACAGCCTGTCCAATCAGACGCAGAGCTCCTATTTCCAGGCCCACACAAAAGCTGGAAACACAGAGGCTGCCACAGAAATGGCAACTTCTGTGGCAGAGAAGGGAGAGGTTAACAGCACGTGCTAGGACAGTCCAAACCTTCCATTTAGATCATTTCCAGAAGTGGGAAGAAGTTTAGTGGCACAGGTGTGCCTACAGGCTTGGGGCTACATATATGTAAGTGCATGCCCACTTCCGACTTCCCATCCCCAGGTGACACACCAAATTGGGCCATTCTGAGCAACCCAGCAGCTTGTCAGTACTGCTCTACTTAGCATCACTCAACAGGTGATTCAGGTTTCTATCCATCAGAGGAGTGAAGCTCTGGAATAGCCTTCCAAAGGGAGCAGTGGAGGCACAATAAAAATCTAGCTGGCTTCAAAACTGAGCTTGATAAATTCATGGAAGGAATGGTATAATGGGACAGTCTAGTTTGACAAGTGACTGATCTTTAGCTTCTGGTGGTAAATATGCCAGTGGGACGATTGACGCCGTGGGTTCTGAGTTATTACAGAGAATTCTTTCCTGGCTATCTGACTGGTAAGTCTTGCCCACATGCTCAGGGTTTAACCGATCACCATATTGGGGATGGGAAGGAATTTTCCCCAGGGCAGATTAGCAAAGGCTCTTGGGGTTTTTCACCTTCCTCTGTAGCGTGGGGCATCACTCAATTGCTGGTGGATTTTGTGTGTCTTAAAGTCTTTAAATCATGATTTGAGGACTTTAATAACTCAGTCATAGGTTAGAGGTTTATTGCAGGAGTGGGTGAGTGAGGTTCTCTTGCCTGCAATGTGCAGGAGGCCAAACCAGATGATCATATTGGTCCCTTCTGACCTTAGAGTCTGAGGGACAGTGCTAAGCTGCAGTGTAAGCAGTCCTATCTGCTCTCTGGCCAGAAAACAAAGACGGCAAAAGATGGTGCAGTGGGGAGTGGAGGGCAGAGTGGTCAGATTCTCAGTACCCTAAAAGAGAAGCTTTCCCCTACCGCATGTAAAAACCACACCCCATCTTTGAAATGAAATATTAGGGCTGCTTCTGTATTCAGACATGCAAAGGCCATTAGTACAGAGCCTAGAGAAGTACTAGAGCTCACTCCATTTCTCCCTATCCCTCAGCTTCACATTAAGATGCATTTCTAATTATCATTGCCTCACCAGAGGCCGATTCATGTTGGGGTCTACATGTCAGCAGTCTGATTACTACTAACTCACGATACAGTGAGGGAAACTATTTCACACAACAAACAAGGAATCTCATGGCACTTTTAAAGATTAACAAATTTATTTATCGCACAAGCTTTCGTGGGCAAAGTCCCACTTCATCAGATGTCAGATTGGAGAAAACTTGCATTAAATCAAACAAGTTGTATAGATTCAAACACAACATATCAGAAAGTGGCGAGGTTGAGAGAGGTGAGATGTCACCTGCTTCCACAGAATATGTGGTGGTGTTGGGGGCAGGACAGGGTAGATTACCTTGCAGCCAGTGTCAAGGTGATGCACACAATCTTTCCAGATCACACCATGACAAGTCTCACTGGGGAGCTGAGCTTACACTGCTGGTAAGCAGCAGAGGGGTCCAGTGGGAAAGAAGTTTTAAATGGTTATCCAGAGGCCCTGGAACTCAAACGGGGAAAGGAAAAGTTCTGCAATGGCAGGTTTCATTTTCTTCTTTCCAAACCACCAGAGCAGCACCTCACAGCCACCATGAGGCTCTATAGTGGGAGGCTTCATTGGGGTGTAAAATTCTCCCCATTGTCTCAAAAACAGGATGCACTAATTTGCGATAACTGCCTGGCTGGTGTCTGGAGGGATGCATTTGCGTGTCCTGGGACACACAAAAGACCTGGTCTGTTAACAGTCACTGCTTCATGTAAATCTGTCAGCTTTGTTTCCCCATCGCAAGCGCTAAAATTAGAGTTGGTATTTCCACATTTGATTAACCCAAAATCCGGTTCAGTGACTTTGCGAGTCACTCGTGTGAACATTGCAGCATCTCCTTCAAGTCCCAGGCTCAGTCAGCCTTGAGCTTTGTTTAGCATCTCACGAGATCATAGCTGCTGGATGTCAGTGCTCAGCAACGGTGTAAAGAAACAGATACAGCCATCTCAAATTCGGTGAGAGACGGATTAAAGGTCAGAGAGCACAGCTCGGCCAAGATGGGTGGTTTGGCTGAGGAGTTCCACCTGGGCCTTCTCCTAACATGGCTCCCCTTCAAATCCCTGACTCATTAGATGTAGTCATGGAGCCAGATTCTCAGCTGGTGTAAGCGGAATAGCTCCACTGAAGTCATTTACACTAGCCTGAAGCAGATAGGTCTCGTAAGGCAGTCCAGATATGAAATATTTAAGAAAGGTGTGGAGGGAGACATGGGCAGCCCATGGAGCATTCACACTGAGCAAAGAATTTAACAGAAGGCAGGGAAGGGAGAAAAAAGATAGCTCCCTAGGGGCAAATGCTCACATCACTGACACCACAAAGAGCTGGCACTAACTGGCCACCCTGTTCTGCAGAGAAGTCTTAGTGGACTGGGGAGACAGAGCTCATTTCTTGTCCCCTGGAGCTGGCTAGTATAAGATCCATCAAGGGAAGAGGAGGACTTTTGTTCCTAGGACCATCAAGCTGGTACTCCCCCCTCCCCCCCATCATCACAAAATAAGGAGATTTATAGCATAGGTGAGATAATATCACAGAGTAAGTGATGAGCACTTTCCTTGTGACAGGACCATTATTCTCCACTTCTGGGGAAAGGCTGTTCAGATCCTCAGGCTGTGTGCACACGGAGGAAATGCCCTTGGGTGCAAGCCATCAGGTGGCCAACATGGGGTTTTCTGGGGAAGGATCACTTTCCACCTCACATATGCAGCTGCCACTGTAGCACTGAGCAGATCGCTCTAAAACTTGGGTGGATTATATTGCTGTGGAAGTGTCTCACTCTTGAGAACATCAACAGAGTCTTGTGGCACTTTTAAAGACTAACAGATTTATTAATCGCATGAGCTTTCGTGTGAGAAAATCCCACTTCGTCAGACGCTTTGACGAAGTGGGATTTTCTCCCACGAAAGCGCATGCGATTAATAAATCTGTTAGTCTTTAAAAGTGCCACAAGACTCTATTGTCTTTCTACAATAGACTAACACGGCTACCCCTTTGGATCTTGAGAACATATTACCCTTCCTGCAAAATACAACATAGACCACTCCAATCATATCTATTTAGCATAAAAAGCATACATTTTTAGCACATACACTGGTTCTGATCCATGCCCAAGCACAGTAGGTCTACATAAAAAGTTTTGATGGAGAGTGACAGAGGAAAACTGGGTCAGTTGTTATGGCAATAAGTGGGAGACATGGCAGACCAAGGTTTGTTTCCCTGAGCTAACACAAAACTCCTTGTGAGACTACCACCAGAGACATAGTCAGCGACTTTTCCCCGTTAATAGCACTTCTCTACCTCATAGGACTGTTGTGAGATCACAAGCAATGTTTGTGAGATGCTTAGTTCTAGTGTAGTGTAAATACCCGAGATAAATAGACAAAGGTATATAAATGGATGGTGAGTCCGGGTCTATTTGCAGACAAATTGTGCCAGTAAAACACACAAACACACACACCCACCAAAGAAACATCATGGGATTTTAATATCCTGCTTCCTTCCTCTTCTCACCCAACACAGAAAGCTTGGACATGTACAGGCAATATGTAAACTCTGGAAATATGGCCCTATAGGAGATCACATTAAAATGTGTTTTAAGGATGGATTTCGGAGTCTAGAGGCTATGGTGACTGGCACACTGTACACTGCTTGCTATACTTCAGTATGGTCTTTGTAGGTCAACTGTGCAATGGATGGACCAGGACAGGCAGGAATAAAAAAAAAAAAAAAATGATACACGAGAAAGCTCAACACAATGGAGTTGGAGATACCGGTACTCATGAGAAATGGCTGTGGGTTTGATTGACCCTATGATGGAGAGAAACTGATCTAATGTAGCCCTACCAGAACGTGCAACATACATTCTGCTCAGACATACAGCCGCAGCACCACCATATTTCACTGTAGTAGGAAAAGAATTCCCACTGAGATTTTCAAAGCAGCCTACAGGATTTAGATCCACCATCCTTTAAAATTAATGGAGGGGCAACTAAACCCCCTAGGCCCATTTAAAATGTACCAACCATCCATAGAAAAAACTAGAAATCATTTAGCTGATAACTTTTACCTCTTTCTGTTTGCAAGCTGTCCAGAAATATTTTGTAATTTAAAATCTGATATTAAAAACTACCGCCAAATAAAACTTGTCAACTCTCTGATCTGCATGTTTCTCTTATTATACTACTCACAAAGCAAACTTCACGTCCCCAGTAGGGACTGCATTTTAATCCCAAGGTAAAGTGGAACTACATGGCCAAGAGACCCTCAGAGATTAATCCAAGCATCTCATCTAATCTCCATCAATTTAAGGATACTTACCAGCGTGTATGTTATCAGTGTTCTCATTCTCATTTTAATCAAGTTGTGTATACACCTGTCAGAAAGTTGGGTCATCAAAAATGTGTCACCAGCTAGCTTCACAACTAGCTTGTTTGCTACTTGAGTAACAAGTCCCATCAAGGGGCAGAAAAATATTTGTTTTGCTGCTTTGCTAAGACCTGACGGAGCAGAACGCAGCAAGGCAGGAGCCGAGACTCCAGGAGGCAGGTGAGGAGAGGGAGCCAAGTGATTTCACAAGGCATTCAACAATAGATTTTAAGATGAGCTAGGGAGCGTGAAAAAGGTGAAAGCCTTGGATTGCTATTACAATGGAACAAACAGCAGATTCATTTATTGAGAAGTCACCACAGTCCACACCTTGAAAGAGTGTTATAACCAGTCCACAGTAGATTTTACTCCAAAATTACTAAGCACACTCAATATCACAGTCTAAGCAAGCAGCTACATCTGCAGAACTCAATTTTGAAATGATCTGGTTGCAGTTAGCAGATTCAAAACATGGCTTCAGGAACATTCAAACTTCTTATCTCACCCACCAGCCCCAAAGTTAATTGTGTGTGTGTAGTATATTCTAGATGCACACATCCAGCTGGTCTGATGGGAGGAATTCCACCTTTCCATTAGATTTCTCTGACACGCAGCTGCTTTCATCATTTAAGTTGGGTGGAGACCAGCCTACTTTTCTAAATTGTACTTTTGATGCCTGTTGGGTTTCTTCTGGGGCATTTCATGAACATTTGTAAAATTCAGCCATACACACTCAGCCCTTTGATGCCACAAAGCCCCTATGTAAGTGTTGTGGGTCATCATTGAGGAAAATGAAACTTAGCTGCGGTGAATGGCTAAGCAGTCTAAGCAAAATAACAAATGCAATATTGCTACAAAGTAACAATACATAAGCCATTACATATCTGTTATAATCACACCTACAGCAAGCACGTCCCAGCAGGTACCACCTCTCCAATGTGGGATACAGCACTAAGCACCTCATCTGTGCAAATCATACAAATAAAATTGCTCATACACTCTTTCCTAGTACTAGGAAAAAACACAGGGAAAATGAAGCATCTGAGACAGTTTCCACTGCAGAGTCTTACACTTCCAAGGAAGCTAGAACCTGGTTCTATTTTGTGGCTCATGGACAATACTAACAATTATTTGCACTGCAATCATGCACAAAACGTGCAAAATGCTAGTCCATTTGCCTAAGTGGAAGATACAAGACCCGAACTACATACAATTTGTATAATCTTTTCCTTTTGCTTTGCTCTGACACAAGAACTTTTCTTTGTTTAAACACAGAAGCTACAGACATATAGCTGTCCTCCTACCTCACCATAGCGGTCAAGGCTCACCAACCCCAGGAGAATACAAAGAGCCGTTAGTCCACAGAAACCACAGAGCAGCTCAGAAAGGAGGAAGGCTGGTAAGGCACAGGAGGCAGGACTGGGAAGACAAGGGTACGGAGGAAAGCTCAGAGACGTTTGGCCAAGGTGCCGGAGAAGCTTTGAATGGAGGAGTGACAGCTGAAGTTATTTACTAAAAACCAACACAACCCAGCTTATTCTGGAGGGGGGGGGGGGGGGGCCCGGTGGAGAGAAGAAAAGGAAGTCATCTCATTCTCTTATCAGTGCAGAGCTGGCAGCTGTGAACGTAATGTTTAGAAGGGGTTGGGGAGGAGGACCACCCCACCCTCCCACACCATATGACATTTATCTGTCTAATTCAAGGGCAAATAGGAGTGGCCTCTGAGCCAAATGTAGTGAAAGAAGCTCCTGCATCCTGATGGAATTTCCTGGTGCACTCGACTCTGTGCCCCCTTATGAAGAAGGGGCTGCAGAATGTAACCCCGATTCCTTTCCTACTAGGGGCTCCCCCAGTGCGGTTCCAAAATAACACCATCAAAACCCTCACGGGACAGGCAGGAGAGAGGAAAGATGAGCTTATTTTAAGGCACTCGTGCTGGGACTTAGGAAACCCAAGTTTACTTCCTGCCTGTGCCACAGACTCCCTGTGGACATCGGGGGAGTCACTCCCTCCCTCTGGCGACCCCTTTCCCCATCTGTAAAAGAGCGATAACCCTTCCTTTGTCTGTCTTGTTGTTTTACTCGGCAGCTGTTTAGAGCAGGGAGTGTTTTACTGCGTGTTTAGACAGTGTCTAGCTCAACGGGGGCTTCTCCGGGCTACAACAGTCATTTCTACACAACCCAGCTGCTTCCCTGTCTACTGAACAGTGTGGCACTCCCAAAGCTCCCCTTTTAAGTGCCATAGCTGCCACTAGGCAGCACGAGAGCTCGTGTGAAGAGGCTGAGTGCTGAGATATTACCCAAGCAAGAACCTTGGTGCCTTTAAAATTCTTGCTGCAAGCCTGAACTGCGGTCAGGATGGGCACAGCACCATGCTGGTTGGCTCCAGCAAGGCAAGTAATCAGAGCAACTGACGAGCTGCCCCTGAGTAGCCCAAGGGTATTCCTTTCTTGACCAAGTGGTGAGCAGAGCATGATCCTTGCCAAGGAAGAAAGACCCAGCCTTACCCATCCAGGGCACCCAACTACAGGAGGGCAGTCACACCAAGCTGGAGGAGGAAATGGATTCAGAACCACAGAGTGATGAGATGTGAGAACTTTATAGCATGCAAGCAAGACAGTTGGCAAAGGACAAAACCTTGTCCTTAATTTCCTCCACCCCAAGAATTCACACAGTGAAGGAAAACAAGCCTTCCTGGAACAAAGCCCACCCTCATGTGGGCTGGACGACAGCTAAATATACATCAAACAGGGCATTCAATATTGAGGAACGTGCCAGGCTTTGCATCTGCAAGTGGTTAGTCCATTAACCAAAAGGTACTTAGCACAATTATGGTTGCTCTGTGGCTAGTCTTTAGTGTCCCAACATAGCCATTGAGGGACAGAAGAGATTAGAGGGCAGCAATATCCCAACCACAGAACAGCTCTCAGACCCTGGGAGCCCTCATTTTGGTGCAAGGGCAGGGATGAGCTGGGAAGTCCTCTGCAGCAGGGGCAGAGGAGTAAGTGCAATCTCCTTGGAGACCAGAAGACGACCCAAGTCAGGTTCCTGCACGGTTCGTTCGGCCAACAGTGCTTGGCATATGTGACAGGGTGCTGGTGGTGTACCGAGGCTTACGCCAGCCCCATGCCACCAGATCCTTAATGAAGAGGAGAGGGGAGCCAGATGAGAGAGCCTGCAGGATTGGGGCTAGCAAGGAGGATCTGATAGGCTCACTTAGCCAAGTCCTACAGAGGCTCAGGAGAGTGTGGTGGCAAAGGAGGAGCTGTAAGAGCAGGGGTAAACACTCAGCATAGAAGGCAAAAAGCTGCAGTTTGAGGCAAGCTAGCCTGATTAGGGGCTGAGGCTGTGTGGCTCTACCCTGGGATGGCTGCTGTATATAGTTGGTGGTGGAGGAGCCTATAAATAAAGAGCACTAGTGGGAGCACAGAACAGAGGACTATACGTGGTTTGTGGGCACAGAGGACTGGATTGCAGAAGGTGGAGGGGGATCTGCATGAAGTTGCTACAGCATGAAAACCTCCCCTTGCAGCCTGAGGAAGAGCAACCTTATCTCAAGCAGCCTGGTTTAGCAGAGAGGAGGGAAGGGGAGAAGTGATGAACAGAATAAAACGTTGCCTGCATGTCCCGTTGGACTCAGGGATGAATGTCTGGAGGGATGTTTGGAGTCAGACCCCAAAGCCACACACAAATCTGTCTAATTTGAGTCACTAGGCACTCAGGTCCTAGAACCTGGTTGATGGGGGCAGGTTCCCCCTGGGACTCAAGGACAAGCCATGTCATTTTTCAGTGCCAAATCAGCTCAAGCCAGAGACCTGAGTCAGAAAGTCTGAACAGTGAGGTATGGATGTGTTAGCTCAGATAGGAGACCCAGGGCCAACCAATGTAAACCCAGGTTTGCAGTGAAGTGTGGATGCTAGCATGGGTTTGGAACACCAAGTCTGTAAAGCCAAGACCTATGGGACATGCCCATCAAGGTCAGTTCCTGAGGATCTCCAAACACTTCACAAAATACAGTTCTCACTTTACAGTTTAGGAAACTGAGGTGAAGAGGGGATTGCCTAACAGGGAGTCAGAGGCAAGGTGGAGAGTAAATTCTAGGACTCCTTAATGTCTTACTACAGCTGGTCAGAAATGATTAGAGAAAGCTTTGGGGGGAAGGGGTGGGTCAAATGTTGATTTGTTGAAACTGGAACTTGCAGTGGAAACGTAATTGATAAAACTTTGTCTGGGAATGTCTCAGGTCCAGGATGCATCTGACAAAGTGGGTTGCAGCCCACAAAAGGTCATGCCTGAAGAAATCTTTAAGGTGCTACAGGACTTTTGCTGTTCAGGTCCAGGATGGAACTTGGGATCAAAAAGAGAGGGAGGGAGGGAGGGAGGACGGGCAACACCACAGAATAGCCAATAGCAGTGCTTAGAGCATTCAGCTGGAATGTGGGATACTCAGGTTTTAGTCCCTGGTCTGACCTGGGTAGAGCAAGGAGTTGAAGCTAGGTCTCTAACCTCCCAGGTGAATACTAACCACTAGGCTGTTGGCTATTGCGGCACGGGTGAGCGTCTCAATTTTTCCACAAACCACACACAGAAAAAGTTCTGGTTTCGCTCTGCCGTGGAATGGAAACAAGTGTTAAAATCTCAAACTATTCATGCAATGGAATTCTTGTTTGCCACCAGCTCAGCTATTCACACTGCCTGCTTCCTCATTTCATCTCCTCTCGGTTGTTCTCATTCTCTCAGAATCCAGGTGGTGGGGCCTGAACGCTGGGATTTGCCAAATCCCATAAATGACTGTCTGGGAACTCTGCTATACCTGATTACACAAGCTTCTTCTGCTCATTTCTTCCCACACCTGAGCTTGAACCGCTATAATCCTTCCCTCCACGCCAGAGTGTGGTTGTACGAACCCTACAATCCACCAGCCACACGCCTGTACCTTGCCTGGGCCAGAAAAAGGGCATGTTTGTGCCCTCAGAGCTTCCAGGGGCTTTTGCACAGGTTTCATAAGTCAGAGACATTGAGTTTTTACACAGCTTTTTTCCAGACAGTCTTCTGAAGCTCAGACCAAGCACATTTAGCCTCTGATTCAGGCAAGACATTCAGACAGAGTGTTCAAATAGGGTATATTCCTGGTTACCTGGATGTCCAGCAGTTACACTAATAACCCATAATTACACCACAAAAAAACCAGACAGTTTCAACAAAAGAAATTTGTGCCTCCAGATGATAAAAAGAACGTCAAACATGAGCTAAAGCTACAGTAACGAGTAAGTAACCAGTCAATGCTCCAGTATTACCCCTTTTATTTGTCTGCCCACTTTTTAGCTGGTTGAGCTATCCTTCAGGAACAGGCTCAACCCGCCTTTTCCTTGTGCTAGTTTTGGACCAATGCAATGCCACTCGTGTCAAAGGAATTACCCTTGATTCACACCCGCAAAAGGGAAATCACAATTAGGTCCGATACTTGGAATGATTTCAACCCTTTTTCCTGGTAGCAAGCTGCCTTTGCCCCAATCCTGATTTCCATTCCATATCTTTGTTACTTTCAACAAGGCATTTGAATGACTCATTTCTAGACTCTGGATTGTGCAAAAAGGGCAGCAGAGAGCTTGCACAGTGTCTAAGCACCACTTAAAGCTCCTAAATTCCCAATGGCTTTAGAGGGTATAAGTGGCACATACCCTTTAAATGGGATCTCTACACAGGGGTGAATTTCACCCAAACTGTTGATGTTGATTATTCATTGTTTGCACCACATGATTGGTCACCTATCCTACCTAATATAGGTTTCATTCCCTGACTGGAGGACTGAAATATTTCAAAAAAAGACAAAAATTTCCAAACTTCTCATGACTAGGAGCCATATTCTCTCAGTCTTCAGGAGTCACAACCCTTTCACGAATACCTTAGCAAAGGACCCAAGACATAGCATTGCCAACCCCAAACATTAAAAAAAAGGAGAGGGGGAAGTCAAAAGTAAGCTCCCTCCCTCTCCAAAAGGAAAAAAAACAAAACAAAACCATGATTAAAAACCTGGAATCCTTTTTACTGACCTTCTGTGTGATCTGGGAGAGGGAGCGGGAGAAGAGAATCACATTTTCCCCAACCACTACAAAGGCTAAGAACATTAAGATTCTCACGCAGCCACAGGATTGCGGGAATCGGGTATTTTACTCAAACTGCAAATGTCACAGTTCTCCACAAAAATCTCCAAAGGTTGGCAACACTGCCATAGGAACTGCCCTATGGGGTCAGAGCCATGGATCATCTTGACCACTTGTCCTGATGGACAGCATCACGTGCTTCATAGCCCAGAGCATTGCTCATGAGAAAAGAGTATGACCACACAAATTGCTGCATGTTACTTAAGAATCCACAAGACCTCCACCCTATTCTTCCTCAAACATTTCTGAATATTTACAAGTAGCTTATTGCCTAAAGTCCTTACTGCATGAGGGGAGATCCCCCTATAAAGAGGTCAAACTCTAGAGACCCACCTTCTGCCTCACTGCAGGATGGTTCTTGGGGCTGGCATTTTATTTTCTCATACACCTCAAGATACAGATACAAGGCAGAACAAGTTCTTCAAAGCATCTGACAAAGTGGGATTTTCTCCTGCGAAAGCTCATGCAATAAATAAAACCGTTAGTCTTTAGAAGTGCCACAGGACTCTTAAAAAAAAAAAAAAAAAAAAAAAATACAAAAGACTGACCCTGCAACCCAACCATACACAACTCACTAAACACAATTTCCAAAGAGAAGAAAACCCACAGTTATTCCAAGGCTGAATGCAGTTCTTTGGTGCAATGGTACCAAAGATGCTGAACAATACCTTTCTTGCAATTAGCTGCCTCAGCAGTTTTACAGCCAGAACATGACTTTCCTTTTGTTTACTGCCAACGCTTCCGTGCAAACCTGGGCTTTAAAAGAGAGACCAATTTCCTATTTGACATTCAAGCACTTTTCCTCTCGGCTCAATGCTGTGTGTGGGCAGATAGTGTTACCCATTGATGGTCAGAAACAGATGTAAGAGATACTAGTTATGATGATACTGGGGGGAAAATAAAAGAGTAGGTTCCATCCTGGGCTGAAATGGGGCTCCACTGGACCTCCATTTTCCTTCTTGCTATGACCAATAGATGCTACTATACGTTTACACTCACTATGCACATGTTTATCACCACATTTTGGGTATGGGTTTTTTTAAATATGCCCAGAAGTTATATCTTTGGGGGGGGGGGGGGGCAAACCATTATGAAGCCAAAAAGTTCAGAATTAAAAGTAAACCTACAATGAAGCTAAGCATTTTAAGCTCCGAAACTCAGTCAAAGTACCAGACCACCTCAACTCTGCCCCTTTGCCTGATTCCAATTTATACATTTTTAGTCAGATCATCCTTTGTTTGTGGATTTTAAGAGGGCGAGTCCATGATTTAAAAATCAGCCTTACAATAGGAACTTGCTTCCAAACTATATTCCACATTCCACGCACAGCTTTTCAAAGGAGCCTAATGAGTTAGGTGCCCAAATCCCATTGGAAGTCAATGGAAGTTGTATGATTAACTCCCTTACATTACACTAGGAAAACCTCAGGCTGTATTTTACTGGATAGGAAACACTAGCCCCCCCAAAACGGGAAGGGGGTTGGAAGAAAGGCAAGCTTCAAAGAGAAAAGTTGTTCTGATTGGTACAGAAAATGTTTTTCCTTAGGCACTTGCCAGAAATCCTCCAACATGAGCCTAAACTATACAGCAACGAGGCAAGAACTTTCTTCTGCAGTAAATAGCTGTTTAAACTCCACAGGAAGTGGAGGAGAGGCAATTGGTATGTGCTTCCATGCTAGAGAAGAGCACATGACCCAAACCAAACTTCGACACTGGTAGGATGACAGTCAGGTTGACCCCACAGAGACAGGTGCATGAATTTAATTTCAAGGGGACTACTCATCTGTGTAATCTTTAAGCATGTGTGCACGGGCTCAGGTTTGCTTCACCCCTTCAGTGAATTAATCAAAGGGACTCTAAACTGATTTTGCTATTTTGGTGCAAGTTTGCTTGTAGACCACTCAGAACTCTTTGTGGGATTGCAGACCAAGAAACAAGGAGGAACAGGCAGCAACAGGATTGGGAAGTCTGCTAGTTTTCTCATCACAGATTCCTTCTCTTTTTATAAAGAGACTATGCAACCAGAGCTCCAGAGCATTTCTAAGCAGCACAAGATCTTCTCTTTTAGGAGAACAATAAAACCACCAAGAAGTGCCAGCAATTGCCCTACCCAGCAACACATCCCACCTACCAACTCATCAGTTCTATACACACCTCCTGGTTTAATTCCCACTGGGGTGAATGAGGCAGGACAGACAAAGAAGGTGCTGACAGCTGCTAGGAGATCCTGCCCAAAGTCCAGATGCTGGAATTATAAAACACACAATGCGCAGATTGCAGCCAAGAGAGCGCTCCATTCTCAAGGATTCTTCTTTATAAGGGGGAGTTAAAAAGGACTGTTTCTTACATCTTCATAAGTGTGATTATAACTGGAGGGGCATAAGCCACCACATGCCCCCTCCATTCAGATGTGTTTGAAATCCAAATCCTGATCCAGTAGGCAAAACCACAAACCCAGCTCTCAACAGCCCAGTACTTGAAGGAAAAGAAACAAAAATCCAGCTCTTAATGTGTGGTTTATGCCCAACTCTACTAAGAGCCAACCTTCAAAGCTTGAGATATTTATTTAACTCCTGCTTTCTTGCCACCCAGTTATCTTAAACAGAGTCCTGTGGCACTTTTAAAGACTAACAGATTTATTTATCGCATGAGCTTTCGTGGGAGAAAAATCTCACTTCGTCAGACGCTTTGAAGGTGGGAAATTTACAGAATGGGAGGAAATTAAATGCAGGGACGTGTATGACATAGGATCAGGTCAGGCTGTAACAGCAAATCAAAATAGATGTTAGGATTTTCAAACACTCGGGAACAGCACATAAAGGACAGTGAGTCGGATCATCTGTTGTAATGAGAAAAAAAATCCGTAGTCCCTGTTTAATCCTGAGGCACATACAAGGTCCAATTCTGCAGTTTCTCTTTGAAGCTGTGATTTGTTATTCATGTTTCAGCACAGCTATTAGCAAGTCATCAATGGAGAGAACAGAGAGATTGAAGTGTTCCCCTATTGATTTTTGAGTGTTCCAATTTCTGATGTCAAATTTGTGTCCATTTATTCTTTTGCACAGAGACTGTCCTGTTTGTCCAATATATAAGGCAGAGGGGCATTTCCAGCACATGATGGCATAAATCACATTGGTGGATGAGCAGGTGAATGAGCCCTTGATGGAGTAGGTGGCTTGATTTGGTCCTGTGATGGTGTCTTTAATGTAGATATGAGGGCAAGGTAGGCAGTGTGGTTTGTTACAGGGAGATGTTCCTGCTTTAATGTTTGTTTGATCTGTAGTTGCTGGTGAGTATCAGCTTAAGGTTGGAGGGCTGTCTGTAAGAGAGGAGAGGTCTGTCTCCCAAGACTTAAGAGTGAGGAATCTTCTTGTAGATTAGGTTGTAGATCAGGGGTCGGCAACCTTTGCCGGCCCCTGTGCCAGGCCTGCCCCCCACACTCTCAGAAGGTGCCAAGGGCGGGGCTAAAAGGGGCCAGGGCCAGGGCCAGGGATGCTGTGTTGGTGGGGGCAGTGCGGTCCCCAGGTCAGGTCCCGAGCTGACCCCCGAGCCAGGCTGGCCGGACCCCCAAGCCAGGCTGGCCGGACCCCCAAGCTCCGTGCTGGGCTGCACCGGCCCCCAAGCCCCGCACCGGCACCCCCGAACCAGGCTGGCCAGGCCCCAGAGCCAGGTCGAGCCGGCGCTAGAGCTGGGCCACACCAGCCCCCGAGACCCCCCGCTACCCCCCCCCGCCGAGCCAGGCTGGCCAGACCCCCAAGCCAACCCCAGAGCTGGGTCACGCCAGCCACAGAGCCAGGTCACGCCAGCCCCCCCGAACCAGGCTGCCCAGGCCCCAGAGCCAGGCCAAGCCAGCCCGAGAGCTGGGCCACACCAGCCCAGAGGCCCTCAGGCTGGGCTGCACCAACCCCCACATGCACCCTCCCCCCCCCC